>JAAGKR010000179.1:111368-152750 GCA_011419295.1 Clarias macrocephalus | reverse complement strand
AGCGAGCAGTTCGAAAAGATGTGGTCGGCTGGCGTCACGTGGTTCGGAGGAAACACGTGATAGTCTTCGGCCCTCCCGGCTGAGTGGTAGTAGTAGCCTTAATGTGGGAGCCCCCTAGTGACGGGGAGGAATTGGACACGACTAAATCACTGGGATTAAAAGGAGAAAGGGGGTGTGCCATCCCCCACACCAAGAAAGCATGACCACTTACAGTACAGTATGATCAAGATTTACCGCAGGATTTTGCAATCTCCGTACAATATTTTCCCTTCTTAATTTAAACTTTTATGGCTGGACATTTTCCTGTATAATGTAGAATTGTACCTAATGATTTCTCCATGCCATTAATTGATTTTCAGAAATCTGTCTGTCTTTCCTTTTCTGCAAGATTGTGATTTAGTTTGGACAAAAGCACAAAACCCTGGTTGGACAAACCTGTGGGTCGAGGATCATTAACTGGATTTTTTTATTTATTTATTTTTTAAACACAGTAGTAGAATGATTAATGTATGAAAAGTATGAAAAAAACGTCAGAGAGCAGGCTTATTTCCCCTGAGAATGTCTGTATTATGTAAGTATACTGTCTCAGCCAATAGTCAGAGCTCAGCTATTAGTCAATATCTTACCGGAAATTAAAATTGGTATCAGTTTACACCCACTCGGTGCGAATTGTCGTTTTGGATTTGGCCATGTTCATGTGTCTTGCTTGATGAAAGCAGGTGCATTTAAAGCTGTCACTGTGCTTTGTGAATGACTCAGGGAGTTTGGATGCCACTGAGCTTTTGGCTCTTGGATACACCGTGCTCTGTTTGATAATTTCCGAAGACCTTGCTCATTAGTGTGATATGTGAGTGGCAAAACATAATGAGCAATGAGAGCAATAATGTCATATGGTAATCTGCTATATCTTGGATGTACTTGTTATTCTCTCTCTCTCTCTCTCTCTCTCTCTCTCTGCCTATCTATCTCTCTCGCACACATACATTTGGAGGGAATAAGGTGCAGCATTAATGAAATCAATTAAATGATGAAATCAGATTTTGAAGGAGAAGTCACAGGCAGATAAGGACAGCATGATTGACAGAGACACGGTTTAATTAAAGGAGCCGACGCCAGATGCTTTACTTGCTACATGTTATCTACTTTCAGAGCCAGAACATCATGTTCACTTTGTCCTCCTTTCATTTCTGTTTTACATCTCCCTTGTTTCCTACTACTTGATTGTTTGGTTTGCTTGATTTGTGATTCTAATTGGCTCCCATTCCTAGACCTGGTGGGGTTTTTTTGTTTTGTTTTGTTTTTTACTGCCAATGTGATATGGTATGTCTCACCTGTAATATATTTTCTTTTTTAACCTTCCTATCTTGCGTGTGCCTCCTGTCTTTCTAGGAGATGCTCCGTACTGCACTCCAGAACAGTATAAAGAGTGTGCAGATCCAGCTTTAGGTGAGTAGAAACAGAGATGAGCCATAAGATATTTCTGTGGCCTGGAGTCTAAAATTTAAATTCTTGCAATATAGAAAAATAGTTAAAGTAATACTTCGACAATGTTCATGTTTTAATTTACATCCGATTTTCAGTGCCAACCAGAGGTTTAATTTGTTACTGTACTTAGGACATTTTTCACATACCTGTACTTTACTTCAGTTATTATTATTATTACTATTATTATTATTATTATTATTATTATTATTATTACTATTAGTGGATTTTTTTCCTTTTACTCCACTGCATCCTAAAACAAATATCTGTACTTTCCATTTCACTACATTTGTGCATGGCGTTGCATTATCTAACAACAGTGGTGTGGAGTATTTGAAGTGCCACCTGCCAGTGATATATGTAATTGCATGATCTGCATTTTTGCTTTCCCTCCGTGAAATGCTAGGTTATGTATCAGGTGTTAGAGGGTCCGTAGTGGGGATGGTTTTCAGACAGTGATGAAAACAGGAGAGAAAGAGAAAGAGACTCTTACTGTGACTTAAAGGCTGCAGTGAGTTAGTGCAAGTAAATTTGAAGGTAGGTACTTTTGTCCTTTGACTCAAGTACAGATGTAGTGTAAATGGCGGACTTCTACTTTTAGTTAAGTAGAGACCGCATTTACATCTCTATTTGAGCCAAATAGAAACCTGTGGCAACCAAAATTTATTTTAGAATGAAATTTTGTGATTTTTTAAAATGATTATTTCATTGACATTTTGGTCAGTTTTTACTTAATGGTAAATTAATGGTTTATTAATGGTTAATGGTTTTCCACAAGGCGGTTTATCTATATACTGAAAATGCCAGCAATGGGATTCAGCAGCCATTTATTCCTTTAGTCTGTCCAGCGATCTCGTTTTTCCTCATATGTATACTCTGCTCAAATATCAGCTTACAAGGCTTCAATCATCAGGCTAATGTCATCATAATGTCATTGCACTTATTAAAGTACAGATCGCTAACTAGCTAGTTGTATTATTGAAACTTTGAGTCTAGCCTTTGTCTAATCCACTCCTATACTGGATTACATATCAACATGAATATTGCAGAAAATAATGATTGACTGTTGTTTATTATGTTATGTTTAAGATCGCTGACTTCTTTTATCCCTAGTTAAACATGACTTTAACAGCCCTACCAATGTTTCCCTATGATGTCAGGGTGGCAAACAAATATAAACGTTCTCTTATAAAATACAGAACCAATTGAAAAGAATATGTCCTGTGATCAATAATAATATTGCCAATTAATTTCAGATGTTTGAGGCTGGATTTTACTTTAATTTTTGTTTAGAGAAAATAGGGTTGAACTAATCAGAGTTTTTCCCTGTTTCTGTTATCAAGGTAGATACAGACAAGCGAGCAAATTCATTAGTTTCAGGAGCTGAACAGGACTCCTAATGCGTTCGATTAATCATCAGCATAATTAGGAAGTGACTGTGGAATCAGCCGGTAGAGATTTGATTTTCAATCACTGAGGCCATTTCATTTGAAAACAACATCTTGGTTTCAGAAATTCCTGTAAACACAGGCAGTAGCCTAACCCTTGCCTTTTTTTCTGTAATCGTGCATGTTTACAGTATATGCAGTCGTTTTCAGCATGTGCACTAAGTTTGGGGGACTTTTCTGATTTGGGAGACTGATTTCTTTGTTAATAAGGGGGGAAAAAACTGTGTACTAGTTCTGTCCATCAGCCGATATTGTTAATGGGCATGTTGCATTGTCACTGGTAGATGTTACCCATAGTTGAAAGCCAATGTCTTTTTGGCTTTTCATAAATGATGCGTCCACTGTCTTTTTTTCAACTAAAACCTGCTTCTATTAGTGCAAAGGAATGCACTGAACTGAATATAGAGAATGTTTTGTAAGGGGAAGAATGAGAAAGACAGAAAGTGAAATTAGCCCATTTAGACCGAGGCAGCCAGTTCTGCCAGGCAACTCACTCTCTCTGAGCACCACCACTCGTTATGGATAGCTGAGCCTGAGGCAGTGATGGGGCTCATTTTATGATTCCTCTTTTCATCCCTTCCCATTGTGCTTCCTTTGTCCACCCCCGTAGCTCTTCTCATTGCCCCCCACTACAACGCCCACTTTACTTCTTCACTTTTTCCACATTGTTTGATTTTTTTTTTTTTCCTCTTGCCATCAATCTGCTGTGATCACCATCCAGACTAATGGCACCTCTTTTTCTTCCATTCCCCTCTCTGTTGTTGCTAGATTTCCTGGTGGAGAGAGACAATGATTACTGTGTATGTGAAACACCTTGCAACATGACACGCTACGGCAAAGAGTTGTCCTTCGTCAAGATTCCCAGCAAGGCCTCGGCCAAATACCTGGCCAAGAAGTTCAACAAGACAGAGCAGTACATTGCGTAAGTGTCAGTTACAGAAGCCAGTTACAGTACATTTCCTTTTTTGTAATTAATTTAGACAGTGAGATGTTTTACAAGTCCATGCACACCATGTCCCTTTACTCAGAACAAATTCTCACAATGTTGTCTACATCAGTTTTAGGGTAGCTCAGTGGTTATCAAAGTGCAATTACCGAGTCCCAGGGGTTGGTGAAGCATATCTAGGGGGTTGAAAAAAGGGAAAATAAATGAATAAGCTTTGAAGAATATGCATAGTAGCTGGGGAAGCACTAAAACACTGATAAATTGAAAAAACTGTATGTTATTAGACTATTCAGGACACATCATATTTCTGCAGCACTTTTTGAAGTAATGCATTTCACGTTTTCATCTTTAAAAGCTCAAAACAATTAGTCCCCTTCATGTCACTGCAGTTTGGTTGAATTAGGGTCCAGTCACTTTCTCAATCAAACTGTGCTAGAGTCGTTTGGAAGTGGACTGAGACCACTTCACTCAGATAATCTCAGATCAGTAGCAATTGCCGTGATTGCTGTGTATACCCCAATGTTGTATTCAAACAGATAAAGGCTGCACAGAGCACTTTTGTAAGATCCAAACAGTCACTATTTTCATTAATATACATTTGGTTACAGAAATACTGGCATTATAAAAAGATTTTAAAATAAGAGAAAAGTTTCCCCCTTCAGCACATACAGTAAGCTTTCAGTGGGATATAGTTTAGGAAACTGGAGTATCCATGGAAAAAAGTTTGTTTCTCTGATTAATGAAAGATTTATATGTGGAGTATTGTCCTTCTGAAATATTCAAGCATTACCCAGTTCTAACATCCTGACAAAGGTAGCAAGCCTTTCATTTAATATCTCCTTTGCGTATTTGTTAGTAAAAATGTGTATTTCTTTGACTGCTTAACAGTTTCTACATTTCAGCCTTTTTTTTTCTTCCAGCTTTTTGATTCGATTTTTACTAAATTTTGAGATTTCTATATCTGAGTATGTCAAGTTTACATATACTGTACTTTATTAGAATTTGGCTAAGAACTCAGTCAGGATTGTGTATCAACAACAACAATTATACAGTAGTTTAGTTAGTTAGTTAGTTTAGTGAGACAGACACACTTTATGACCCATTGTATCTGAAAAACAATGGTTACCCAGTATTCTGAACAACGAACCACAATGGTGACAGAGGTACCTAAACACCTACAGTTACTATAATCCAAACAACACTTACACAGCATTATAAGCAACAAATACTGCACAGAACATCACACAGTAGTCTAAACAACAATGATTACACAGTAATCAAAACCACCGGTGTTACACAGTAGTCTAAACAGTAACAAAATGACTTAAAATCTCCTTTATCTTCATGATGCCATGTGTCCTAACATGGATTCAGAGGAAAAGCCATATTTAACCAGGGGAATTTGTTTATTTTATTTGTAACTACCATTTATTTTTTCACAACACAGTGGTCTAAACAACATCAATACAGTGGTCTAAACAACAACAGTCACACGGTGGTTTAAACAATAACAACGGTCGCACATTGGTTTAAAGAATAACAGCCGCACAGTGGTCTAAACAACAACAGCCGCACAGTGGTCTAATCATCAACAGCCGCACAGTGGTCTAATCATCAACAGCCGCACAGTGGTCTAATCATCAACAGCCGCACAGTGGTCTAATCATCAACAGCCGCAAAGTGGTCTAATCATCAACAGCCGCAAAGTGGTCTAATCATCAACAGTCGCAAAGTGGTCTAATCATCAACAGTCGCACAGTGGTCTAATCATCAACAGCCGCACAGTGGTCTAATCATCAACAGCCGCAAAGTGGTCTAATCATCAACAGTCGCACAGTGGTCTAATCATCAACAGTCGCACAGTGGTTTAAACAACAACAGTCGCACAGTGGTTTAAACAACATCAATACAGTGGTCTAAAAAACAATAGCCACACAGTAGTCTCAACACTAACAGTCGCACAGTGGTTTAAACAACAACAGCCACAAAGTGGTCTAAACAACAACAGCCGCACAGTGGCAACTGGTGCACAGAAGTATCCTAAAAACAATGATTACACTGGTTCTCAACTCTAGTCCTGGATACCAGCCCTGCATATTTTATTGTTTTTCCCTGCTCACATCTACTTTAATTCAGCAAAGGCTGTTAATTGCCTGATTAGCTAACTCTGGTGTTTTTGTAAATCTGGAAGCTGAGAAAACACTAAAATGTATAAGGCATGTGGTCCTCCAGGACCAGAGTTGAGAACCACTGGCTAACACAATAATAGTTTCACAGTAATCTAAACAACAATACTTACACAGAGGCTTATTGGGGGAAAAAATCAGACAGCATTTTGTTTGTCTCTTACGACCAGTGAGGTTTCTGGTTTACCAGATCAAAAAGCCGTGGCTGCTCATTTATGTGTCAGCCCTGTGCCTTTGAAAAAAAGAATCTGAATAGTAAAGTAGGATTTATCCAAAGGATTTCAGCTGTCGAAGTAAGAAGAGGTTAGATTGAAAAGTCTCAGTAGATCTGAATCAGATAGGACGAAGACGTGTAGTTTATTAAATTTAGTTCTGATACTCCCTGTTCCTTGAGCAACATGTCATTTACTGTCTGACATAAAGACATAACACAGTGTGTCATAGACAGAGAGCGTAAAAATGTTGTTTATGTATGTCAGTGTTGTGGGAATTACATAAAGCATTTTCATAAATGTCACAAAAAAAATTTTTTTTTTCAATCCATTATACTTTAATTAATCTGTCTTTAATTTTTCTCTAAAATAAGCATATCCTTGTTATGTGAAATCTTTGGCAGTCTTGTCAAAATGCATTATTTAATTATTTTAAGCTTTATATATAATTTTGATTTAACATTTTTTTATACAAACTGAAATTATGCTCGCAAATAACAAATAAAGACTAAGAATAAAAAGAACAAAACATATTTCCAGATGTTGTTCCAGTCTAGGTTGTAAAGAGTGATTTATTGAGTCAAGTATAAAGCATGGTGGATAAATAATAAAACGCATTTAGTGCAATCATTTCTTTTATTTTAAAGTATTGCAATTACACAGTAGTGTGCAATTATTTCAGTTATTTGAAAAAAAAAGGTACATGAATAAATATCTAAAATCAAAGCTCCAGTGAAGTTTATTCTGTTGGTTTAGAAGCACTTT
The DNA here is from genome assembly GCA_011419295.1 of Clarias macrocephalus. Lineage (NCBI taxonomy): Eukaryota > Metazoa > Chordata > Actinopteri > Siluriformes > Clariidae > Clarias > Clarias macrocephalus. The sequence continues at coordinate 145,711 of JAAGKR010000179.1, read as the reverse complement.
ATGTTCCCCAGGTCAGAATAAAACTATTCTCAGTAAACACAAATGATTTCATGTTCAACATACAAGTGTTCTATGGAGGCAGATTATTGAGGACAGCTGAATAAATAAAAAAGCACAAATGAAAGTCTCAGAAATCTTACATTGACAAGACTATCCAATTTTTGTATACAAAGTTTAAGGGCAAGTAACGTCTTGAACCTGAGAGGAAACTAAATAATGACAACAGAAGAATTAAGAATAGATACCTTTCCTGTGTGACCTTTAGAACTTAGTAATCAACTTTGTTTCTGTACCACCAACCAAGTTTCCCACTTTTTTATTCAAAATGTGATTTTAAAGTGAACCTATTATTAAGCAAAATGCCACCATATTCATTTAACACTACACTACCCACTGTGATATTGTCCTGCTCCAAAATGCCAAGATATTTATAATACAAAACACAATTATCTACCTGCCATCTAAATAATAAATATGGATTTTACTGTTTTTTTTTTTTTGCATGATTTCTGGCACAGGAAAGCCAAATAAATTTGTTCCATCAGCATTCATGTCCTATTTGAAATTTATTAAAACCTTTTAAACATTATTAATGCAACCTGAAGGCTTTTTGGCAATATGAACCATTTCAGATGTGCAATACAAATGCACAGAAATACACTGATCAGGGATATGGATGGGGGAATAGGATCCATCCACCTGGCATCCAGCACATCGGCCGATGGATGCTCCCCTCCCGGGAAATATATTCATTGTTTCTGTAGCATTTAATTGCCGAGTCATCTTGCCAGCTCGATGCACGATTGTATCTGAGCACTTGGGGTGAAGGGCCTTGCTCAAAGGTCCAACAGTGACAGCCCATGTCGGGACTTCAACTGGAGACGTCCTGATCAGCAAGCCAACAACTTAACCACACAGATCAGCCATAACATTAAGTCCATTAATATTAAAACCATCTAGGCTTTAGGTTTCCCCCATGCTCATGCCAGCCTGTGATGTCTGGCATTTGGATGTTAGCGACAGAACCTTCAGGTGTTGTGGGTTGTGGGGTTGGGGCCTCTGTGGATCACACTTATTGTCCAGCGCCATGAGTGCTCAATCTGATCAGGATCTGGTGAGTTTGGAGGCTGGATCAACAACCTTGAACTCTTCGCTTGCTAAGCCCCATACATGGAAAGCTGTAATGTATTGATTGGGTGGTCTGATACTTTTCTGTGATAGCCAGGATTGACTGATTCTCTGATTTGGGACAGGGTAGCTCAGTGGTTAAAGCATTGGTCTACTGATTGGAAGGTTCCAGGTTTAAACCCCAACACCACCAGGTTGCCACTGTTGAGCCCTTAAGCAAGGACCTTTACCCTTAAGTGCTAAAATGTATAATTAGATTTTAAAAATTGCAAGTCATTCTGGACAAGGGTGTCTGCCAAATGCAAATGTAATTTGTGCTGCATTGGTCCTTTGTGTGGGATTGCTGAGCCACCGGTTTACTGGTAATCAATAATTTTGATAATCATTGTTGTTCAATTCACCTGGCAGTGATGTTAATGTTATGACTGAGGGGTGTGTGGAAAACAGGATAAAACCTAACATGGACCAGTGAGACACCTCTGATGGCACCAGAAAAGCTGACCAAACAGGAACTAAGACTACAACTTTTAATCAATCACAAGCCTAAACACCACCAGGGAAATATATATTTCTTTAGTTTATGTTAGGTGTATTTTTTTATTTTTTTGCTATATATACAACTGTAGAATAATGGTATTCAGTTTATACAAAGCATATACTTTAGTGATGACATTTCTTCACTTAAGAAAAATGCACTTAACTTCAGAATCACACATAACTAAGACACACCAGGTTTGAATACTGATGTGAGCAATGATATTATTAAATCTTTAATATACAAGCTCAACTCGATCATTTGTGATTAATTTAATTATCTTTTTTTTTTAAATTCCTCTTAATTGGACTGGAAGTGGATTTGTTGTTCTGTGTTTTTCGTGTTAATTTTGAATAATCAGTAAGTATTGTAGGAAGAAAATATGTATATGTAGAAAAAAAGATTCTGATATACACACAGTACACAGAACATTCACATAAATGTGCACATTATCTTTATCTTCAGGGGAGGCATAAACTTATCAGAATATTCACTTTTTAAAAGATATATATCATGTCTCAGGGTGTAATATGATGTCTGTATCTTTAGGCTCACCTAACCATATCAGAGTCAGAAAAACAAAACCAGGGCAAAAGAGCCCTGAGAAACAATATGTTCTGTTTAATAACTAGCTTAGATCTACAGAGAAAGTGCTTGCAGCTGGATGTTTCACTAGATTTGATTCGTCTGCCTAAGGTCAGTAAATGTAAATAAAGATTTTCTGGGTCAGTTCATAGTCTTAAGGAAGGGTAACAATTAGATTTGACCTGGAGTCAAATTCTGGCAAAGTAAATACTATTTGGTTAAGATTCTAAACAACACCAAAGACACTCAAACACAGAAAACTTGAGAGGAACCAAACTTAAAAGGAAACTCATCCTCACTTGGGTGATACCAGATTGTATGACCATAAATCAATCAAGTTCAGTTAATAATCAAATGGTGGATTTTGGCCTGCAGGTTGCAGAGGTTGCTGTGGCTATGTTATTTCCATTTTTGTTCCTCTTGTCTCCTGTTAAAGTTCCATTTATTATTGTGTACACCCGATTTTTGTTCATCCTAACCATATTTGCTATTTAAGTTCCGTGCTTCATTTAATATAGGTAGTATCCTCATCGAACCTGTGTGCTAGAGTAGCTTAGCATTTATCCCATTTTGTACAGTTCCCAGACTAGTCCGTTTATCTGGTTGTTCAGATTGACTTTACAGTAGTTAACAAAGGAAAGTCTATACCTGCATCTTCGAGTTTTTCAAACCCGACAGGTTACGAATGCAGCAAATTGCCCTGTGGTGGTCTACTTGGCAGCCTCCACAGGCACTGGTTTGAGCCCTGCTCAATATCTGCCACACCAGGCTTTGTCCTAGCTGTCCCCAGCCAGGCTACAGGCCTAAGAAGCAGCCTCTCTGAGAAGAACCCAGTGCCTTTTTTTCAGTCAGGCTCTCACCACAGACCTGCAAGGCCACCTTTACTGTCTTGAGACCTAACCCTGTTCCAGTAAGTCTGTCACCAGCTTCCCATAAGGTTACCTCCTTGGGACAGCTGGGCTATTGACAGAGGCCCATGAAGCAGCCTTACCTGTATTGAGGTCCAAGACCATTTGGTAAAGTTGATGAGAATTTGAAAAAACACAAATTTTATTTTTGTTAATATTTTCTGTAAGGTGATGTTTATTTAACATATAGAATAAGTCTTCAGTCCCAGTCCTGTGTAATCTTTAATCAGTATTAAGTTGTCCTCCAGGAAAACGCCTTTTGGACTTTGCACTTTACAAGAGAGAAAAAAATATACTGGCTGGTGTTATTTGACACTTGTCAAACTTGTGGTCATTACACAACAGTAAATCTATATTTGAACTACGAAACATAACTATAAATATCATGACGTATAATTCTCTATTAATAAAAATAGTAATGTTTAGCTAATTGTTGTGTTATAAGAGTAATTTATGACTTTACAATGCACTCCTACAGTAAAATCATCATATTTATGATGGAAACTGCTTCTGCCAGGCTGCATCACACTATCCAATTATGGATGATTTTCATACCACAGTACACTTCATCATATTAGAATAATGATGGATAAAATTAGAGATCAGTAATAATGAAACTTTTAATAAAAATAAAAAAAGAATATACTAAACAGTGTGCTCTACATTTGATATTCATTTCATATTTAATATCTATCATTTGATATTCAGACAGATAAAATTTAGGAGAAACCCAGAGACAATTTAGCATACTTAAAAAATATCTGTCTTTACATATTTATGAGTAAGATTTAAAAAGTAATCCCAATTAAGACCACTCATAACAAGTACGAGTTTGAAAAGGCTGCCGTTGCTAGTGGTGTTTTACAAAAATGTGTATAGACTGAGATGGATCTCATTTAAAACTGAAGTGGCTCTGCTTTAAATTACTGACTCCTCCTCCTGCTCCTTACATCGTTGGTCTTCAATGTTTTTCCAACACTTAGTACAACCACACTTCAAGCAAACATCAAACATCTACAGTACGGCAGAGGTCGAAACACAAGCAGACCACATCAACCTGGGCTTAGCAGTAGTAGTAAAACTAGAATGAAAAAAACAACAGCGGACACCATGAACCAAGGTTAATACTGTACAAAAACACACCAATTACTGCATAGGACCAAAACAAGGCTTGAAAACAGACAGCCCATGGAGTAAATTCAATTAATGCAACACAGCAATGCTTGTCATATTTTAAACAAATGCCACAAGCTGAAAAGGGGGATTTATCACACATGGCTATGAAAGTTATACACCTATATGTAGTTATTCATTTCAGTAGGTCCTGATGGTAAGACAGTAGGCAGTACTCCTTAAGGAGCCTTTTTAATGTAACTATAAAAATTAGAGAACATTTTATATTGAGAATTTAACTAGTTTGAGTTCACTATGTTCTAACACACAAATCGTTTTGCCTGACTCACTAAGTTCCTCAACCTTTTGACAGGGATAACATCTTGGTTCTGGATATCTTCTTCGAGGCTTTGAACTATGAAACTATTGAGCAGAAAAAGGCCTACGAGCTGCCTGGATTACTGGGTAAGTCATTATTCTTAGTCAAATAAATCCTTTGACATTCAAGTGAAGTATTGAAAAAAGTCTGCTGGTTAATTTGATTCTACGTAATTGTGTCACATGTTTAGTAGCTAAATCAAACAGTCAATTAAATGCTTACTGTGTACTTAAAATCATTTTACATTGCTTAGAATTTGACATTTGTGTACATTATAAATAACTATAGAAATGAGTCCTGTTTAACATCTGGTGTACTCCTACCCCAGGTGATATTGGTGGTCAGATGGGTCTTTTTATTGGAGCCAGTATTCTGACGATTTTGGAGCTCTTTGACTATCTTTATGAGGTAAGATGTTCCAATGTATATTGGCTTTTTAAAAGCATTTAGAAATGTACAAGTAATTTTACAGATGGTACCACTATTGTATGTGAACCCATAAAATTGGGATGAAAATCTCAAAATGTAACAGAAACTCTAATTCAAATATGATTCATAATGATTTATGCCTTATTGTTTAAATAAGATCTAGACATTAAAAATGCAGGGATAAATGTCACCCAGTGCTGGCATAATATCCCAGTATATAATAGAACACACTGTTGTTGGGATAAGTGTAGAACCCAGGATACTAGGGTGCTTTTATTACCCAAAGTTTGGTTCTGTATGTATTTCTTAGAATGTCGGTAATATTTACCGTTTTTTATATGTTTTTTTTTTTTAGTTAATTCATAACCCAGATTAACCCTAATTATTCACATCTCACATGGGGGATTTGAATAAATTTTTAATTTGCATTAAGGCTACCATTAAATAGCATGAATTTCAAACAAAAAACACAGCATTTTATGTGATTTTCTGTTTTATCAAGAATCATAATTTACAGTATACACGTTTTTTTTTTTTTACTTTTCTGTAATGGAAAAATTTATTGCATTTGCATACTATTTCTTTAAAACTACACAAAATTACATATATTTTTCTCACTCTCAAATCTCTCAATGAAAAGTTCACAGAGTTGCTTTTTTAAAGTCCAACTAAACATTAGGTTACAGCTACGCACCAGAGAGGGCGAATGCTATCACGTGTTTCCTTCAAGACTGCATCAGTTTGAAATGCTACCCATGCACAGGGTGATGCTATTTGCATGTGTTCAGCAGACGCCCATCATTGCCTGGTGTCGCAGTATTCAAGTATGACACCCCTTCCCCCTAAGAGCACAGCCAATCTGCTCACTAGACTCCTGGCTACAGATGACTATAGTGGGATTAATGCTCACAATCCACGAATGACAGGGTAAATGCTTTGCTTTTGAAAAACTCAGGGGTTCTTGGACGATTGCCACAGAATTGGTCGCATCTGGGGCTGTTTGCCCAATCACTGGTCATAGCCAAACAAGCTAAAAAACGTCCAATTTGAGAATACTTTCAGTCATTTGTCAGTCATTTCATTGCTTTATTTAGTCATTCAGTGATAGTAAACTGCTATTAGGTCAGCAATATCTTCATTTTTTGGGAGGTAGGTACACATATTTCGGGAGATAGAGGCAACACATTTATTGAGAGGAAAAAACAGTCCACACTCCACAATCAAGGTCAATCAGAGAGTTAAAGCACTGTATTCAGGCTAATATTTCAAGGGAAAGGCAGAACAAGTAAACAAGAAAAAGGTTAACAGTGATCTATAGTATATAGGCGTTGCACAGAATGACATTGGCAAGACTTCAGTTGAAAGGACAAACAAAGTCTTGGAAGGCTCTATGTGTATTTTTTGTCGGAACTAAAGATGGATTAGGATGTGATGCTGGGATATGTGCTTTGGGTTGATGTGCTGCAGTATAACGGTGCTCATGTTGATGATTATCTGTGCTGGATTTCATTTTGGTGTTTTTTTATGAGGTACCACTGTGAAAGTGAGCCTATATCTTGTAGATCTGTTTACTTAAAATTGCCTAGTCAATATGTACCATTATTTCGCTATAGCTCAGGTTCTCACACATTAAAAGTGGAGAATGTTCAGTCATTGAGTCCGTTGAGTTCTACAACCAATCCCTTAGCAGTCTCCTTTATTTCCATGCCCTTGTCAGATATAGAACAGTCTGCTTCTCACATTCAGCCCCGTGGTATACTTGTGAATTGCGGAAGATGAAGACAGCTGGATGTGTCCTTGAGCGACGTCAACATGCCTCAGGACTCATTGTTCATAAGCAAGTCTGCAGAGAGCATCAGAATGATTATGCGAGATACCTGAGAGCTGCAAGATCACAGTTTTAGTCAAATATCATTAACAATAGCTATGGAAATTCCAAGCAAGTTTTCTCTTCTATTAATCGCCTCCTAAAACTGCAATTCCATTTGAAAGCTACAGAGGAGAGATGAAATAACATCATTAATTTCTTCAGGAAAAAAGACGTCGTCCCCATCCAGTTCCTCTGCACTGCCTGTCTTGAAGGATGACCCAGAGCCAGGGAATTTACAACCTTTTAGCAGTTCCTCTGACATTACACAGCAAGAGGTTGAGGTCATTGTCAGAAAGAAGAAACCATCAAATTGTGCTCAGGACCCTTTTCCGACAGTTCCGGTTAAATTTCAGTTCTGTGCTACGTCCCCTGATTACCAGGATCATAAATCACTCTCTCCAGACTGGATATATTCTCCCTAAACTGAAACTGCTGTTATCAGACCACTTAAAAAATCCACCTTTAATCCAGAATTGCTTGCAAACTACTGTACAGGCTCATTTCTAGCCTCCCTTTCCTTTCTAAAGTCCTGGAAAAAGTCATTGCTGCACAGCTTCAGTCCCATCTAAAACAAAATGATTTGGTTTCTGCCCCTGGTTAGAGTCACAAATTACCTGCTGATGTCGTCTTGACTTCGGCCTTTGATAGTGTTGATCACAACATTTTTCTTTACAGATTACAACATAATGCTTGTTTCTCTCAATCTGTTTACAACTGGTTCTCATCTTATCTTACTGGAAGAATAGAGAATGTAAATCCACTACACACAATGTCACCTGTGTTGTTTCTCAGGGCTCAGTGCTCGGCCCCATTTTGTTTATATTGTATATGCTTCCTCTGGGCTGTGTCGGCAGCCGGCACAGAATTTTATTTCATTGCTATGCTGATGATACTCAGCTTTACCTCAGGATAAATTCAACCTCCTCATCTACTCCGCCATCATCCACTTTGACCATCTGTTTGGAGGAGATAAAGTCATGGATGAAGAAAAATTTCCTGCAGCTGAACAGCTCTAAGACTGAAGCAGTATTAGTAGGCACCCACACCAGGTTATGATATCTAACATTACTAGTATTACCTTTTTTGGTGATATCCCATTGTCAACATCTGTTATTAACCAGAGTTAAAAAAAAGGACTCTCATTTGACGTATGAGGCGCATATCAAACATCTGTGTAAGACATCTTTCTTACACCTCAGAAACATTGCTAAACTGCGTCCAGTACTCACTTTTGTTAGTCCATGCGTTTGTCTTCTCCAGGCTGGACTTCTGCAATGCATTCCTCATTGGAAGTTCTGGAAAAAGCCTTTAAAAGCTGCAGTATATTAAAGACAGACCATATAACACCCATTCTTAAATCTCTTCATTGGCTCTCTGAGTTAGGCATGCCTCTATAGCAGTTGCTATATTTGGCACCCAGGTGGTAAATTTGCATTATTGATAAATAATATAAAATCAAAATCTCATTAAGGCTGCTTAATAAAATGTTCCATTCTCATAGTGGAAGTGGTCAGACAAACAAAAGTCATGTGTGATATTATTTACAAGAATTAACGATTATTAATTAACAACAAAAGTAACAATAACTTTCAGGCCTGTCAAAAGGATTAAGTCTGGGAAGCAATACAATGCTTAGCAACAGCAGTAGGAGCCGGTGAGGTGTGTGAGAGCGTGGAGGAAGATGAATTTTAGCAGGAAGATGAATTTTAGCAGAGCTCTGAAGTTGCATTTATTCAGTTCATGCTTCACAGAGGGCTTTCTTGAACTAAAAAAATGTAAAATCAACAGAACAGGGTCCATCACAAATTGATGGCTTTTACTCCATCAAGTTCAAGTTAGTGAAAGCACAAAGAGACACAGATAAGTGACTGGTGGTAACAAGACTCAAGTGAGAATCATCACCAAACCTGCTGGGTCAACCTGCCTTCTCTCAAACTTCAGCTGACATTCAACCATACCTGTGCTCCAACACAGGACAAACTAAACTAGTCTACAGTAATAAGGAGTAGGAAAAATGAAAAAGACATGTACGTGACTTGAGTGGGTTGTTTGTCTGCCCTGTGCAAAGCCGGTAGGCAGACATATGACAACTGGCTCGGAATATGCAGGTGGAGCAGGAGCATCGCTCTTGCAGGATTCAGGAGGTGGTGAAAAGACCTCATCTATAGACCCTGAGGTGGGAGCTGGAGAAATGATGTTAATCACAGACTCAAGAAGTGGAGTCAGGACGTCAGTTGACATGTAGAGCAGCCACCATGGAGCAGAAAGGAAGAGTAGAACTGATATTTGAGGGCTAAGCCTTGAGCTTGGCTTGAGAAGCTCCTGTGTCTGCCTCAACATTGGCTTGACAGACTTCTCCTCTGACCCCTCCCATTTTTTTTTCCCCTCTTGGTGAGAAAAAGTGCTTTGATACAAGAAAAGGCATTTAATGTCATACAAATATAATACAAAAAGAAGAGACTGTTTTGTTGTCTCACTCATCGTCTACACCACTTTATGCTATATTCAGGGTCGCAGGGGAGCCTGGAGCCTATCCCAGGAGACTTACGGTAAGAGGCGGGGTACACCCTGGACAGGGCGCCAGTCTATCACAGATTGTTTTGTTGTTTTGTTTGAAGTTTGTTTGACGTTTTTGAGATGTTCTCATCTACTAACCAAGTCTATATGTTTGAAAATCCCTTTTTGAAAGGGAAACCACCAGTGTTTCAACATTGTTACAAGGACACCACTGAATTTTATCAGAAGTCCTCACCCTCATGCAGAACATCCTCTGCACTCATGCATTACACCTGCCTGAATAATGATATATTTTATGAGGCCTTGAAATTGCAAGCCGGGTCCAGTTTGACTGTAAAATGAGCCATATAATAATAACCAGCTCCTTGAGGATAAAAGGAATATCTATCATGCTCATTGTAAAAGTTGGAACGTAAAAAGATGTGATGGATAAAGAACCTGTTCAGAATGTGACATCCTCTATCTTGTTTAGTCCTTGAAAAAAATAAAATAAAATAAAAAAGTCCTTCAAAGCTGTGGAAAACCAAGAGACAACTGTTTACCCCATTTGTCTGAGGATATACAAGATGACCAAGAAGAATACTGATGAAAAAGCACAGCAGGTCAAGTTTCACTAATGAATAGTGGCCAGAGAAAACAAAGGCAATGCACATACAGAAGTGTGGTGCATTACTGAATAGAAACCAGGATAAGCTGTTACGGATGCAGGAACATGGCACATGGCAGCAGATAATCATCTATCCAAAAACTTTAAGTAGGAATAAAGCACATAGGAACAGCTCTTATCCTATCAGAAGCTGGAAGGAAAAACAAGACATGGCAGGAGCTTTTATCCAACCTGATCCTGGAACCAGGAATGGCAGAAATGATCATCTAATAAGAAACTGGATTGGGGAACAAGGCACATGGCAGCAGGCACTTATTCAATCAGAAACCAGAACGGGGAACAAAACATGTAGCGTTGTCTCCAGAATCTGGAGGTGAAAAACGCAGTATATGGCAGTCTTCTTGATTTCTGATTCTGTGATATCTGCTGCCAAGTGCTTTATTCCCACCTCCAGTTTCTGGAAGTGGAAACAAGGCTCATGGCAATAGGCTGCATGTGACGTAGACCAAGCATCCAGCAGCAAATGCATCTCCTGTGTCACGTAATATCAGTTAAAAAGTTACACATTTTAATTGGTTGCTACAACAGCTCACGGTCAAGTCATTGAAATAATTATTATAGTAAAGAGATATCTGGTTGAAAGACAAAATAGTTTCTTTACTTGTCTGCATTGTTTCCTCAGGACACACATTTTAGCAACAGAATCTTAATCAGCATGCAGGCCGTTAAGGCATAAGCGGATGTTGTTCTCCTGGCCAGTGTGAAAATGATTTATTATTCATGGTTTTCTATAAAGCCTCCTAGCACAAATATTTCAGAGCTCAGCTCTGCCAACTCAAACCCACAAGCGAAAACGCTCCATTTACTGTCAGATAACAGCAACCCTGGTGACAATGGCAGGCCTAATAAAAATGAAACAAGACAGCTGATTTTTTTTCTTTTTTTTTTTTTTTTTGCACACTGCCACGTTGATATCTCAGTGCCACATGGATATGGAATATTTCTGCACCCATGTGATTTATAACAGGTTGTCCATCTCCATCATGCCAGTTATAGGGACAGTGCTGAGTCTTCACAATCATATCGCAGATGCCATGAATTCAGAGGAAAGATTTCTTTTGAATATTGCCTGTTTGCTATTTTCAATGCTATTAATTTAGGTTTTTGAGAGACTAGCAGCAAAGACCGACGACCCAAGTGAAATGGAACATATTGTTTATTCTGAGATAAAAAAAAAAAAAAACCTGTCTTCGATACTAAAATATTAAGAGCTGTCAACAAAGTACTGTTTGTCCTGTGTGTTTTTCTGTGTGTGTCTATATGATGAACGACAGCTCCGAGCTACAGCAATTAGTTAACCCACAGAGCCCGAAACGGTCCTCACTTGCATAATCCTCAATGAATTGGCTTCTATTTAGAGGCTCTGATGGACCAAACATATGGCTTCCTGATCTGCACTAGAGATCCCTAAAGCATCTGGCTCATTTTCACATTCCCATTAGGACAACAATTTATGTGTGAAGCCTGGTGGTTGAAAATAGTTTGAAAGGTTTTCCTATCATTGTTGTGAATATAAGAGGTTACTTCCAAACCAAATTTAGCACTTAAACAACCTTAAATAAGACTCCGTGGGGAAAAATCCTAATGTAAACCAACCAAAAAAGAGTAAAGACATTTTAATTTGTTTTAAACCTACCTACCACACTGTACATTCACTGTAATACACTGTAACTAATGTGTTGCCTCTGTAAAAATTGTAAAAACTCTGGAGCCTCCAGTCTACATAAGATAAAGCCAAATTAGCTATGCAAAATGGAATGTTGGCTGACATATTGATTAAACAGGTAATTACCATAATTAACTGAAACGTATCTACAGGTTGGAGTGCCAGGTCTGGCTTCGTATATACTAGCTGCCATGTGGCGTACTAGAGCTGCCAATAAGCATACCATAGTTCCTGTTTGGAGTACCAGAGCTGCTATTTGCATACCTCAGTTGGGGTTTGGTGTACCAAAGCTGCTGTTTATAAGACCACAGTTGGGGATCTACCAAAGCTGCTGTTTAGCATACCACAGCTAAGGTTTGGTGTACCAGAGCTTCTGTTTGACATAACACAGTTGGGGTTTGGTCTCCAAGAGCATACCAGAGTTGCAGATGGGCACACCACAGTTAGGGATTGTTGTACCATAGCTGCTGTTTATAATACCACAGTTGGCGTTTAACAAGAGCTGCTGTTTGGCAGCAGTTTGGCATACCACAGTTGGGGTTAGGTATACCAGAGCTGCTGGAGTATGATATGGTTAGAGCTGCTGATTGGCAAATGAAAGATACTGGTTGATGTACTGTGGGTTACTGTTTGGCATGTGGAAGCCTTCCACAATTGGGGTGTGGTGTCCAAGAGCTGGTGTTTAGCATATCACAGTTGGGGTTCTACAAGAGTTTCTGTTTGGCATACCACAGTTATTGTTTGGTGGACCAGAGCTACTGTTTGGTTTAGCACAGTTGGGGTTGGTGTACCAGAGCTGCTGTTTGGCATCAGACAGCTATGGTTTGGTGTACCACAGCAGCAGTGTGGCATACCACAGTTGGGGTTAGGTATACCAGAGCTGCTGGGGTATGGTGTACCAGAGCTACTGTTTGGCATACCACAGCTGGGTTTGGTGTCCCTAGAGCTACTTATTGGTAAATGAAAGATACTGGTTGATATACTGTGGGTTACTGTTTGGTATGGGGAAGCCTTCCACAGTTGGGATTTGGTGTCCAAGAGCTGGTGTTTAGCATGTCACAGTTAGGATTTGGTGTACCATTTGCTGCTGTTTAGCATACCACAGCTGGGGTTTGGTGTACCATAGCTGCTGTTTAGCATACCACAGCTGGGGTTTGGTGTACCAGAGCTTGTGTTTGGCATACCATAAGATGTTCTTTATCATATGAGAGCTCCCATTTGGCATACCAGATCTGGTGAACCACATACTAGAGTTTGCCATACCGTAGCTGCTGTTAGATATAAATGTCATCAAAGCTGGTGCAAAGCTTTTCAAAGCAGCTCACTGATGTGTTTAAGGTGGTATTTGGTATATTCAGGCTAGTGTTTGGCATACAGAAGCTGGGATCAAGCATTTTGAAACTGACCTTTAGCATTTCAGTCCTGCCATTTTGCATTCGGTGTTTGGCGTTTGACATTCAAAGCTCATGCTTAGCATGTCAAAGTTGGAGCTGGTCGTTGTGAATGGCCTGAATTTGTCATAATGACATATCTGTATGTCATACCAAAGGACATGTTCCACTAGCCTAAGCTATGTTTACCAAGCTCATGCAGATTCTCAAAGAAGCATGTATCCTCTGTTTTCACTTAATTCATAACAGAAGGCATGTGACGTTGTGGAAATGAAGAAAGGCGCGAGTCCTAAAGTGCAAACTCTCTCTCTAACAGGTGATCAAGTACAAGCTGTGCCGCTGCAGGAAGAAGAACCACAAACGCAGCAACAACAATGACCGAGGAGCCGTGCTGAGCCTGGACAACGTGCAGTGCCACGTAAGAAACTAACTAACAAGTGAACACTAAGGCGTAGAGAGAAGTGAGAGAGAAATAGGAGAATGGTGGATAAAACAGATAACCAAATGTCAGATTAAGCTCAAATATAACATTTAGATGCCTAAAATTTGTCATAACATTTCTGTACTCTTAATGCACTGCCCAAATCTGATTTCCTTGTCCATGACGAAAGGAATCGCAAACCTTGTAGGGAAACTAAAACAACTTAAATGATTTAAACTAGAAACTTTTCCTATCCTCTCAAATGACTAAAATATGGCACAAGCCTGGATACTGAGTTAAGACTACTGAAATTGGCAACAGAAGAAACTACACAGCTGTAGGGCTATCTCTCTCTCTCTCTTTTTTTTTTATTTTGCTTTAATCAAATTTGACTCGAAGCTTGATCCAAACTTGCTGTGGAAATGAGGGAGGAATGGCTGAGGATCATGATGAGAGATGTAAACACACACACTCACACACACACACACACACACACACACACACACACACACACTCACAAAAGTAAATGAAGAGAGCACAGGCAGTTGCAGTTGATGGATGTCAGGGTTGTTGACTGGGTGATATAGCTCAGTGATTTAAAAGAGGCCAGTTTGAGCTTTAATTGCAGGTGAAGCGGATAATAAACTAGTCAGAGAGATGCTGTCTTTTATCTTGTCCTCTTTTTGCCTCTCCTCCCTCCTCCCCTCTTCAGTTACTCTTGATTCTATCCTTGTCAGCTCTTATCTTATCATTTCTCTTCCACTTCTTTCACACACACACACACACACAAACACACGTACACATGCACATACACATACACACACCATAAAGAATAAATCTCATTGGTCATTTGTGCTGCACTCCATCTCCTATTCTGCTTTATTCCTATTTCTTGCCTTTCTACCCCTTTTATTTAATAAATTACTCAGTGAAATTAGCTTTATAGACATGACCTTACCACACAGCAGTGTTGAAGAGCATTTTAACAGGACAAGACATCCAAATTATATTATATTATATTATATTATATTATATTATATTATATTATATTATATTATATTATATTATATTTATTCATCTTCTATACTGTTTATCCTATACTGGGTCAGAGGAAGCCTGGAGCCTATCCCAGTAAACTTCAGGCACAAGGCGGGCACACATCACAGGGCACACATGCTCACACCAAACACTCATCCACTCATTCACACACCACAGGCAGGCCAATTAACCTAATCTTGCATGTCTTTGGACCAAGCGAAGGGAGAACATGCAAACTTCACACACACTGATCCAAGGCAGGAATCGAACCCTCAACCCTGGAGATGTGAGGCCATCGCGCTAACCACCATTCAGTCAGTCAGTGTTCCACAATTATATTACTGTATATTACGTTTTATGTTACCACAACTATAAACCTAAAATGCACATCGAAGTCAAATTGTGAAAAAAAATTGTTTTCAATGCGATTGTCCAGAATTTTGTGACCTTGACTCTGGCAATGGTGTTGGTGTCAGACAGACTAGTCCAGAACTATTTTAGAAAGGAATAGACAGACTGGGTCCAGCTGACAGGAGTTTGGTGAACTTGTAGAGCCTTGAGGCAGAATAAAGCTTATCTGGTTCTATTCTTGTCAGCCATAAACAGGAACATGAGGCTAAACTTTGCACACACACACTTGCCACAGCCAGGCAGTTGAAGACCAGGCGATGTTTTCCCAAATATTAACTGCCTAGTTTCAGCCAACTGCAGCTTCAGATGCCTGGTGAATAATAATAATAGTAATAATGTACAATAATGTGATTTATACAACATAGAAATCATAATACCAATCAAAAGCCCACCCATCTTATTTCCCAGTTTTATCTTACTGATATAGACATTAAAGTCTATGGATGAAAATAATTATGTTTTACATTTCAATTGTACTAATATAGAGAAATTAGGTGACATATACTGTAGTACTATGCAAACGTCTTGAGCCACCCATTATTCCTTCATATTGAATGAAATTAAGTGATGTAGATTAAAGTAAAGAAATGGGAACAAATGCTTTACTGTGACAGTCTATAAAGTGCCTAAAGATATAATATAAAAATTGGTTGTTTATGTAGCAACTTTAGTTCATTTTCCCTCTCGTCTGTTCCAACCACTCAGCATTCAGCATCAATTATATACTGATCATCTGCACCTGTTTCTCACTGGTTCATACCTTAAGTTAGATGGTTTTAATGCTTGATTGATTCATAGGTAACTATGTCGCTTAACAAACAAAAACTTTCCTCTGGAATTGGTCAGGACTGAAAACAAGAGACCGAAAAATGTGCCAAAAACGAGAGCCAAAAAAGTCCTTCAGGAAGCCGGGAGAATTAATCCTCAAGACCACATTAAAAATGCAAGTCTGGCTCTTTAGAATTAAAATGTGAAGAAATGATGTATGTATTAAACATTCCTGTGTTGCTTTTATGATAAGATTCCTGTGCGTAGACACTGTGGTATAAACACAATGTTTGTCTCATATCTGGTGATACATAATTGAAAATTTTATTCATGAAACACTGCAATTAGGACATTGCAGCCTCGCAATTATGGAATGAGACTTTATATTTCTAGCTGTCGTTATAATAGCCTGTTTAATCAGCCAGCAGGATTGTGCTCTTTTGATTGATTTTCTTACTAATGGTCTCCCAATGAGGTCAGTATGGAGATTAAGTGGTAACAACCCTACTTACTGCTTACTGCATTTTAAAAGCATGTGCTATTCCCAGATTGCTGGTAGTATTTAAACATTTCTGTATATCATAGTAAAAATGAATAAATGTGGCATGCTGCTGCGGTCAAAATGATTCTAAGAGAACTAAAAGTATTTAATCTGAGGAGACTAAAGAAGCACCCCAACATGCCAGTGCTTAGTGTTTCTAAAGCTTCTTAAAGAAGAAAGTCTTTAAGATCATCCAGATCAGGTGTCCAAACTATTTACAATTACTGTACTAGAAATATTCCCAACTTTATACACCACACGCCCCAAAAGAGTGATCACAAAACCTCCCACAGCCCACAAAGAGTAAGAACTCAACCACCAGTTACAATTACAAAATAATTATCACTGGGAATTAGACACACCCTACATTGCAGCAGCATAAAATTACTCAAATTTCAACTTTTTATTGAAAATTATATTGATGCCCCATTCACTACCACCACAACCCACTAGGAGGTAGAGCTCAGAGTTTGAGAATCATTGGTGTAGATATTTTTTCTAAGATTACGGAATAATAGTATAATAATTTAGCAAAATGGGCAATAATCAATACACATCTGACACAAATATAGTAGAGTGGCATTTATGTTTAATAAATGTATGTTTGCTGAATAAACCTGCACTGGCTTATGTTTATTAATTCCATGATTAAACTGCACACAAATAAATCTAAGCTAAATTTAAATTACACCATGTTCCTGATCTTAACTGAACTTGTATGCGGGTGTCGATATGGGAACTTGCACTTCAGCCACAGTATTGATTTTTTTTTTTCTAATAATCCATAATATGCCCCATAACAAGCTTAAATATTTTATTTCCATAACAAGCACAAATATGTTCGTCATACTGAACTTAATTGTATCTCATGCAATATTTGTGGCAGTAACATTGGTTAATTTATGTGATATTTTGACTTATTTGGTTTATGAGAACTGGAATTGGGTTAAGAACTGTCCACCGCATTAATAAAACCTGGAAAGATAGTTCGGAACTGTCAACTTCATGATTTTAATTGCTTGTATATGCAAAAATATGATTATAGTGTTGGAAAGTAGTAATATTGGTAATATTTTGGGGTGGCTGGAACAGCTGCATTTACATTACTTCCTATGGGAAAATACGTTTCGCAATACAAAATAAATAAAAAAAACAGATTAAATTCGTATGCCGAGGTACCACTGTAATTACAGTTCTTATAGTTAACCCCATTGACATAAATTGAATGGGTTTAATCTAAACCTCAGTAACTGAAAAAATAAATAGTCCTATAAATTGACAAATCTGATGGTGAAAAGTAAAACAAACTTCCTGTTTGTTCCTAATTAAATTACCCAATTTGATTATGTTCAGGCAGAGTGTGTGGAATTGATTTTACAGTTAATGGAGTTCCTTGCTGCAAAAGTTTTTATGATGTATTAATGTTGAAGTTCATGTTACTTCAGAGAGAAAATTTTTAATTGATACAGTTATGATTCTTTTATGTGGTGATTTTTTTTTTTTTACTTTTTTTACATTTATAATAGAGGTGAACCGGTCGATCAGCCAGTGTCCAGAATTGGCTGGTTTTCAGTTTGATGACCGGTAATCAGCCAATCAGCCGCAGGTATAACCAAGTCTGTACCGAGCACAGAAGCTTTCAAGAAGCTACATTTTATGGCGTTACATCATCAAAAATCATGCGCATTAAAAGCCTCCAATCTGCCTTTTTAGCCAAACCCTGTGAGTGAATTCCTGTAGTCCCAAACCCACTCATTACACACACTTACACCAGTCTCAAACCACCACGAGTGCTAATTAGTCAAAAAAAAACATGTGTGTTGAATTTTAAGATTTTGGAGGCATTTGAGGAGGCAAAACATATCTGTTTCTTTATAAACCTTCAAATGGTACACTCTAAACTATTTACACATTTTCATCCCATTTGGTTGGAGTGAATTATTTGCTACGTTTTTTAGAAATAATAGTTACAGCAAATGACAGAGGCACAGTATCCCCCAAAAATGAGTACACCCCTCACATTTCAGCAACCACTTTATTGCATGTTCTTATTTTTCTCATTTAAATTGGACGTAATCATTGGACGTACTTTATCGTAGTCAATGTGCAGTTTGTATAGCAGTACAGATTTACTGTCCTCTAACAATAACTCAACATGCAGACTTTATTGTCTAAATAACTGGCAACCAAGTGAACATGTCAAAACTGTGTCCAGGGTGTCAATATTTTGTGTGAGCACTATTGTGATCTAGCACGGCCTTAATCCTCCTGGGTATGGAATTCACTTAAGGATGTTTCACAGGTGCTCAATAGAGTTCAGATCTGGAAACGTACATTACTTGGCCCCTGACAAACACATGACCATAATCAATAGGACATGTGACTTTGCATGGTTAAAGATGTACAACCGTTATCACTCAGGGTGTAATCACTTTTGTTGCCAGCTTGTTTGACAATAATGGCTGAATGTTGAGTTATTTTCGAAGGACAGTTAATCTATACTGTTATACAGTACAAGCTGCATATTGACTACTCTAAAATATATCCACGTTTCATTTCTATAGTAGTGTCCTTTGAGAAGATATGCGAAAATGTTTGCTGAAATTAGAGGGGTTGTACACACTTTTGTAAGTACAGTAGGTGTACATGGTGCTCAGTAAAAGGAGGCTTCTTTGCTTAATTTAATTAAAGTTAAATGCTAAATTCTTGTATTTGAAGATATCTTGTATTGTTTAAATGGTACACTTGATTTATAAGTTAGAAAACTAATGTTATAAGGAATGGGCTACATTTAATTACTCATTAAACTTTTTTAACCACAATTTTTTTTTTTTTCAAAACAAAAAAAGTAACAAAATTTGGGAAGAAAGTAATATCGATACGGTATATTTATAAAATCATGATACTTATAGGATCGCAATTTTAATCGATTTAGCACCTAGGTATCGTGATAATATTGTATCGTTCCAGTCCCATACTAAGCAAAATATTTATCTGTTTTTAAAATTTTTAATTTACTGTAAAAAATGTAAATAATAGATACACTACGGTGGTGTAGTGGTTAGCACTGTCACCTTGCACCGCCAGAGTCCGGCCTGGTCAGGTTCGATTCCCGTCCAGTTAATTGGCATTCCCAGAGTGACCCTAGTGTGCGACTGAGCATGTTAGTATTTGTGTATGCCTTGCGATGTATTGGCACCCTGTCCAGGGTGTGCCCCGCCTTGTGCCCTAAGACACCTGGGATAGGCTCCAAATCCCCCGTGACCCTGAATACAGGATTAAGCGGTATAGATTGTGAGTGAAATAATAGATACAGTTAATATTAATGTAAAAATGTCTTCTCTGTTGACAGCCCCCATGTGAAAACCTTCGCACTCCCTCTACATATCCGGCCAACATCCTACCTCACCATCCAGGGCAGGGCAACTTCGAGGACTTCACCTGCTGAGCGAGTGACCGAGGAGCTGGTGGAGTTGGACTTCAGCTTGCAGTGTACAACCAAAGCCGTCTGACTACATACTGACGAACACACACCCATCCCGGACAACACCGAACCGATTTCGGCTGGATGTTTTAACATACCACATTGTGTAATGTAAAATAAGAAGAAGAAAAAAAAAGAAACATTGAAACCCTGAAATACTGTAGTGCTGTTCCACAACACAGCCATGTGTGTACTTTTCAACAATTTTGGAACACTGCCTCAAAAGGGAACTCCTTCTTTGACGAAGCCACCGCTCAAAAGGACAGACTTCCTGCGGGGCGGAGTCCCCTGCCTTTTCTGTATATAACAGCGGATATAAACCGTCTTAACTGAGTGGCTTAATTAGATTGTTAGAAATAATATAGTGCTTAATCCATGTAGCAGCATTCGTGGTGACTGATGGACTCCAATGATGTTTCACTCACGATCAGTGTGTCTCATTTAAGAATGTATTTTTCCAAATGACAGCAAATTATCAACTGTACGTGGTGAAGAAAGCTGCATTCAGCAATCTGTTGTTCCTTCCAGCTCTCATCTCGTGACTGCATGCTTGTATTTGTCTTCCTGTGCATGTTTTTAGTTTTTCTTTTTTTTTTTTTTTTACAGTAACCATTCTTATTATTGCCAAGTTTGCCTCAATTATATAAAGGTGTGTGTGTGTGTGTGTGTGTGTGTGTGTGTGTGTGTGTGTGTGTGTGTGTGTGTGTGTGAGAGAGAGAGAGAGTTGTTTGGGTGCCTTAACCCTAAATAAGTGTGTATTATGTGTGATTGGATTTATCATGTGTCCTTTGCCTGGTGTGTGTGTGTTTATGCGTGTGCGAGATATGATGATGTGTATGATAACGACATGACTCATTAGTGTGGGGGTGAGTTCCTGCTTATTCAATTAATTATTCTCTGTTTCACTTTCGTGAGATTATTATTTTTCAGAATTGTCGCTGTTTCAAGCATCATATCGAAGCACAAGACCATTATGTAACCACCACCATTATGTAAAAGCTGATGAAAAAGAAAGGCAGGCTCATATTCTTTCAGAGACTACAATCATCATGATAATCAGAATCGTTATGACACTATTAATCCGATTTTTTGTTTTTCTACAACAACAACAAAAAAGGTAGATATGTTGCCTGATAGTCCAGTCACCATCTTTACAGATAATAGACTGTTTTATTTATCTATGAAGGTATAATAAATATCATTGAGTATTTTAGTTGCTTTAGTCCTTTGTACTTTGTTTCAGGTGAATTTTGGGAAGGAAGAAAGAATGTGCATCAAATAGGGATGCATCCTGTGCCAACATGCCATACTATGTGACATGAGAATAGTGCATAGTCATCTTAATAAGCAAACAACGTGAAAGGACTGCCATCTGGACACATATCACGATTAATGATGGCAATCAAAGCAATACAGACTGCAACGTGTGCTCTGATGCAGGGAGATCTACAAAATAATCTTCCTACAAAACATGTGCCCTGATAAACCTGCTTCATGGAGGTCATATTTAATAGAGAGCATTCAGACCACCATCAGTAAGTAAAGTCATTTCATTAGAAGTGCATTAGAAGTTCATTTATCTGGCCAAAGTGGACAAACAAATTTATTTCTACAGATGAGATACACTGCTTTTTTTTTTTTTTACATGGTCTGCGCAGTGCTCACAAGACGAGGTGCAAGTTACATCAGTGATATTGAATCTAAGCAGACTTCACTGATAGTGATAGTAGGTCAGTGGGGATAAGGTGGGGGGGGGGGGGGGGGTTAACAGACCATGTTAGGTGAGGGAAAATAATAGTTCTTACCCAGCATGTTGTTTTTGAAAGCCTGCCGCAATACAAGTCATGAAATCCATGAAACTTACAGCTTTACATAAGCACTAGAAACCTACAGTATTCAATCCAAGGTAATTAAGGCAGCATGCAGTTCATACTATAAAGAATAAGTCTAGCAGCCTTAGTGCTTGAACATGCATGTCTGTTCTTTTCATGGCCGACATGTGAACAGTGAGAAATATAAGCGGAGCTAAATAACTGCTACATAAGCGGTAGGTTACTCGTTCCGATATGTGAACCAAACAATGAAAAGCCAGCTAAAGTCATTTTTTTTGTGTGATTTGCTAAAATATACGAAGACGATTCAAAAATTACCCACACTCTGGCTGTAGAATTTTTTTTATTAACTTTTAAAAAAGAAAAATACATAATTTCTCAAACACTATCCTTGGTTATTAAATCATTTTATCCATCTGTGAACAAACTTTCATATTTTATAAAATATAGTTTTACACTGCGCTACAAGCCACAAACACACTGCTGTCTACACTTCTTCATCAGAAGTGAATCATCGTCCTTATACTTCTGCTTTCGGGGGATCAAACAGATGAAAGTCAGATGGAGCAGATCACCTCAGTGCAGAGCGTCAAAAGTGTGCGCAGAAGTGCGCAGACTAGTGATGGGAAGTTTAGATCATTTTAGTGACTCGGTTCTTTGAATCTCATTTATCAAAATGAAATCTTTTTTGAGTCATTTAGTTCATTTCATTCTTTTGATCAGAAATAAAATAAAATGTTACATTTTCAATAAACAGACCCTCAACACAATGTTGGTTATAACTCCAGCAATGAAAATATAACAATGCAGCTAAGGACATATTATGATAAACAGAAAGAGTAGCTCACATCTCACATCTTCTTGTCTGAATCATGCATTCTTTTGTCTTCTAGTCCGAGTCGTTTGTTCTTTTGAATCTATTGCACTGCATAGCGTCATGTAACAGTCATGTGACAAAAGAACGAACAATTCGGATTAGAAGACTCATGAGAAGAACAATTCAATTCTGTTTCCTGTGTAATGCACTGCATAGCGTCTGTGGGAGTCACGTGACAAAAGAACGAATAATTCAGACCAAATGACTCAAAGGTAACTACTCATTTCTGTTTCCTGTATATAACCTACGGAGGTTTTGTGATGCTTTGCACTTGCGCGCCCAGTAGAAAATGAACGAATCACTTTCTGAGACTACTCGTTCTTCTGAGTCACGTTAAAGACTCGTTCAAAAAGAATGAATCGTTCATGAACGACCCATCACTAATGCATATATTTAAGATCACAACACCCTTGGATAGCAGTCCTCTGCATTTAATTCAAAGTTTAGGCCTCAGCTCTTCAATAAACATCTCATTATAATGAGCACTGAAGATTGAACCTCACCTTTCTCTTAATGATGTTCCAATACTGGCAACTTGAGAATCCCAGACAACTGTAAGCATCAAGTTTCTAGCTCATGGTTGACTTTTGAAGATTTTTGACTTTTCTTAGTCGGCGCTTGAGGATGTTTCCCGTTCCTTACTCTGCCGTTTACTTTCAGGCTCGTAGTGATGAATCCATGTCTCATCTCCATTAATGATTCTCTTTAAGAAACTTTCACCTTCCTTAGAATATCTGTCCAAACTTTGTTTGCAGATATCCGAACATTTCTGTTTGTGCTCTTCTGTGAGTTGTTTCAGCACCAGCTACACCCTCAGACCACAAAAAATTAATCACTGCATGCTGCTCTTGCAAATCACAAGCGGGGCAGACATTTTTTGCTCTGCCCGCAGTTACAAATGAACTGATGTAACACGTTCACACCTACACAGCAGGGACTGGGAGACAGCAGCCTTGAAAGAAAAGCGCTGATGAGACGGAGCCATGCAACAGAGGTTTTAATATAACCGGAGACAGGGTTTTTTTGACTCGGCCAAAAACTACGGTTCCTCTCAAGGTTTTTTCCTATTGCCATCTCAGGGAGTTTTTCCTTGCCACTGTCGCCCTCGGCTTGCTCATCAGGGACTAAAGGACTAACTGATTGATTCATACACATTCACATTTCATACAAATTTAAATAATTATTTTGATTGTGTAATGCTGCTTTGCGACAATGACAATTGTTAAAAGCGCTATACAAACAAAATTGAAATGAATTGAATTGAATCCCAGCCTTGCATTTACACCAGGTGTGTATTTATCTTAGTACGTGCAGTCATACAAAAAAACATATAAAAAAAATCAAAGCACACAGTTAAATGACTATGGTTAAATTACTCACTCACTCACTCACTCATCATCTATACCGCTTAATCCTGTATTCAGGGTCACGGGGGGCCTGGAGCCTATCCCAGGAGACTTAGGGCACATGGCAGGGTACACCCTGGACAGGGTGCCAATCCATCTCAGGGCACAGACACACACACACATACACATACACTCACTCATTCACACACTACGGGCAATTTGGGAATGTCAATTAGCCTAACCTACATGTCTTTGGACTGTGGGAGGAAACCGGAGTACCCGGAGGAAACCCACCAAGCACAGGGAGAACATGCAAACTCCATGCACACAGAGACGGGAAACGAACCTGGCCGGGGATCGAACCCGGACCCTGGCGGTGCAAGGCAACAGTGCTAACCACTACTGTTTATTTTTTTCAGCTATGCCTTCGGAATACAGATTTTTGTATGCATTTTTGGATTTTGCAGTGTGTTACTGTAATGTTTGTGCTTTCACTTTTGTATACGTTTTGCCCCTAGGGACCACCGTACTTTTCCATTTTTTCCCGTCTTGTGAACTTATGTAAGAGGACCCTTCTCCATCTTGTTTCTCAGCTCTGCTAGTCTCAGAAGGAGCATGGCTCAGCCAAATTCTCAACATGGCACAGTTAGATCACTAAAGATTATTACATTAATGGGTAATAATTCCTCCCCCAGGGACTTTTAAAGAGAATGTATTATACAAAATTTTAGTGGTTTTTAGACATTCAGGTGGCTCTGCAGTGTTCATGTACAAACAAAAATCAAAAATGCAACAAAACCCTATCTATGGCCTTTTTTAATTTTTATATTGACCACAGCTTAAATAAGCCCATTAGATTTTTTCCCCTGTAGTAACCTCAAATAAGAAGATCCCCAGCTTGTTCCTCAGGTCTGCTGTCCTCTGGAGCACTGTGGCTCAGGAGGCAGTTTGAGGCATGCATTATCATGATTATTATCAGGCATGAGAAATGCATTATCTGAAGGGTATTTCAGCTGGAGCAATAAACAGCTTTAACATGGGACCTTTAAACTGTTTTTTCACCAAGTATGGAAAATTCAGCCCAAAACTTTCAAATGCTTTCAGCTAAGAATCACACCGTTCAGGATTATACATTTCAATGTTTTCAGAAAGCTTTCAGTATGTGTATAGGCATAGCTGGGAGTTTTGTGACAATGCTACTGTGTGGCAGCACCATGTACAATGGTCTTTCTTTTTTTGAAGAAATGATTCCACCTGAGTGGAAATAAGCACAATAGAACCTTCTATAACATCTAACATAGTGACCCAGTCCTAGTGAAAGCAGATAAACTGGAGGAAATTTTAACTGAAAACTGAATGATCTCTTTCCTTTCATCAGAGATCAAAAAAGAACATAAAATGAAACATATAAAGCAAAACAACATGAGCTTCAGAGTAAAGGACAGGCTATCATTGCTATGTATTTCATCTGAATTTTTTTAACAGTTATTTCAAATATGATTTAAAAAAATTACAAATAAATATATATATTGGACAAAGTACAGTACATAACAAAACCTACTTTACAGTCACATACTCTGTTGTATCAGTTGCATCAGCTCAATTGCAATGGCACTGATGTGTTACCTCTAGCCCAGACCCTTCCCCACTTTCGAACTCAGCTGTTAGTTGAATTAGTACAATGGTTTTGGCACTAGTTTCAGAACCTTGATGTCATTTTTTAAACCTCACAATACTCAACAAAAGCCGCCACTTGTTACAAGGGCTATCCAAAACATTGCAGTTTGCATTCCTATTTTTTAGAGAAACCTTGTACGTACGGAATCATTCAGACATTTCTATAGATCACCCACATGCACAATACCAATTGTTGCAATGTTTAGTTGTTCATCCAACCATTAGATATTGTATTACGGAATATGTGATACATATTATCTACAAAATAAAAATTAATAGAATTTTTCTCCACATGGAGGTGGAAAGGGTTTGGTAAGCACTCCCATCATCAGGTGATCATTGTTCAGGCTATGTACTGTATAATGAATGCAAAGACTTTACACC
Organism: Clarias macrocephalus; assembly: GCA_011419295.1. Lineage (NCBI taxonomy): Eukaryota > Metazoa > Chordata > Actinopteri > Siluriformes > Clariidae > Clarias > Clarias macrocephalus. The sequence continues at coordinate 119,744 of JAAGKR010000179.1, read as the reverse complement.
AGACCAATGTCAGGTCTGGATTCCTCATGCCTGAAAAGGTTTTTTCCAAAATGTTTAGCAAATGAAAACAAATTTTGAGGAAAGGAGAGTATGGTATTAAGTACACGGTGGTGCCACACAAAACCATAGGTCATGTCGAGCTCATCAAGAAATGTTACAAGTGCGCATCCCACCACACCATTTTCTGGTATGGTGTAGCCATACAGATGGTATATTGGCCTCATTTGCTTTACTCTGTTTGTATTTCTCTTTAAAGTTATAGCCGTTTTAGAGACATTTGGTGCCCTTCCACCATGTGTGCAATGGTTGGCAAACATAAGCATTCCACATTGTTGATTGTCCAGGCTGACAATCTGATTTCTGTAAGTCAAATGTCATGTCTGGCCCGGACCAAGTTGACCACAGCCCGCTCTTGTTCGTCAGGTAGGAGTGTTTCCCCACACCTCTCAAACAGGGCCCATTGCTACCTCCAAAGTGAGGCCGAAGCCCTCCTCTAAGACCTCTCAGATATGGTGCTTGTCCTCTGCCATTTCTGTGACCCCTATATATTCCTCACCCTGCCTGCTCCATGTCACAGTATCACTATATTGGTGTGTATACTACTTATTTATACTGATACCGTAAGGTGAAATCAACCATCAATAACAAAATGGTGTCAGTGGTTGTGATTATCCAGAAGCATTCATGATGAACATGGGATATTGTTCTTCAGTTTCCATAAAACTATGGTTCAAGAGGAATGCAACAGTCAGTTATCATTTTGAGCAGTTGTATCAGCTGATAGTTAGATCACTGTAATGACATGAAGAGACTGTCATCTCCAATGCATTGTTTGAATTGCATTTTGAAATGGTAGGACTTTGATGTTAAGATGTGTCATTTTCAACTGGCGATTTCAGTTCAATGAACAAATGGTCTTTGGTTTATAAGAATCTTCTCTAAACAATTGGAAAAAGTTTTGAAAAATGACATAAAACAAGTGAAACTGAAGCAATTGTACAACACTGAAACAATAGACCTTAATTACTGTCACTCATCGATTAAATAACAGCATTCAAGGTGAATAGGGCTGTATTACACATAGTTAATAACCGGTTATATACTTATGGTTCATAAAGTGGAGTCCAGGGACCATGAAGCACAGAGTAAAATTGTCAAAATTCATTATACTGGGAAAAAAGTCGCAATCCATCATTGTCAAAATTATTATACCTAAAAATATGGACACTGGGGTTTAATGTTTTCTAGGTAGAAAGCTCAGGTATAAAACTTGCTGGCTCAAGTACAGTAAATAGAAAATAATGTACACATTAATATATATAATGGTACAATAATTATTTATGGTGAGTAGTTTTCATAATATTTGTTTGTTAAATCTGTGCTATATTATAATATCTGCAGGTCAGATCTAAATAGTGTAAGATAACAAGCAACAAGAACATCATATGAATTTGATTTACTTTTATCTAGCACATTACTATATCCAGCACAGTACTTGACATTTACTTATTTAAATATTAGCTTTTCTGCTTCAACCAATGTAACAGATTGGTTAGTGGTTAATTGGGGAGCATGATGCTCAAACAATGTGATATAAATACAGTAATTTTTTGGTGGGATGAGAACATGCAATATTGAGATTTCCTTTGCAGAGAATTAGCAATGGGCAAGTTATATTACTACAACTTCTTAATCACTAACTTTCAGGTGAAGTTAATGCATCAGCCATATTGACTTTCCACTGATAGTGGAAAGATTCTGGTGAAGCACATGTGGAAAGTGGAATGTCACCAATTACACTTTCTGCTGTGTATTATGCCCGGCTTAAAAAACAAACATATATTCAAATTCCATAATAATTTTAAATAAATTGCTGCCATGGCTAGAGAACCTGATGTCCTGAAATAGCACACCTCTGTACCTGTTCCTTCATGCAATTATCCTGTCGGCAGTCATTGGACAATAGTGCAATGCATAAAATTCATTAAGAAACAATCTAAACATTGTTTTTTCTAATACTGTTTTGATAGAAGTAGATGGTACTTATTTGCTGATATAGTACATGTACCAGACTAGGGTACATGGTTCTGCCATGGTACCTACTTCATTACAATAGTATATATACTACAGTATAAGACATGATGCTAACATTTACCATAGTACAGCACTATGGGGCATGTACTAGGATACTGTCAAAAATATGCAACGTTATCTATGTCCCTTAATGGTGATATTTATATAGTATGGTACCATTATATTTAACATTATATAAATGTATTGGTTGAAACGCTGTTAAAACTTACAAAGTTCAACAGGTGTTTGTACATACTGTACCTATTGTATACATTAGTACAGTACATATTACTATTCAGTTCAATTCAATTTTATTTGTACATGCTTTACACAACTGGAAAAAAGCATATGTGAAAAATATGTATGAATCAAAATGATAAGATAGTGCCTGATGAGCAAGCACTAACATATAGTGGCAGAAAAAAATGGAACACCTATTAAAAATGGTTAACTCTTCACTCAGCAGTGGGTACGTTCCAAAATCTTTAAAATTACCAGCTATTAAACCACTAAGAAACCTGACCTCGACCCATCAGGCCATCAGCTGTCCAACTACAGGCCAATATCAAACCTCCCCTTTATCTCTAACTAGAAAAGTCAGTAGCGCAGGAGCTATGTTCATACAGTATCTACATAAGAATATGTAACACGAAATCAGTCAGGATTTAGGCCTCCTACTGGCTTCTAATCAGGGTTGCATCCCTTTGCTTATGTTACTTGACCTTAGTGTATCTTTTGACACCATTGATCATAGTATTCTCCTTCATAGATTAGAAAATGTAATAGGAATTAAGGGAACGGCCCTCTTCTGTCTCAGATCCTATTTGACTGATTGTTATCAGTTTGTAGATTTAAATGATGACTATTCTGCCTTTTCTCAAGTGAATTTTGGTGTTCCACAGGGTTCGGTTTTAGGGCCACTGCTTTTTTCTTTTTACATGCTTCCTCTGGGCAACATAATTCATAAGCATGGTATTAGTTTACACTGTTATGCAGATGACAGACAGTTGTCTCAGCAAAGCCAGATGAGGAAAACCAGCTTAATAAAGTTGAGCAATGTGTGAAGGACATAAGAGACTGGACGTTAATTAACTTCCTTCTGCTTAATCCTGACAGGACAGACATTCTGGTACTTTTCTGTTACTATTCACCAAAGTATTGTGGTACACACCACAGTACTACCACAGTATCCACTGAAGTGCCATAGTACATTGGTATATACCATAGTACTATCATGGTAACCACTGAAGTGCCATAGTACCTACACTGGTACTCTATAAATTCTATGAATGGTACGAAGTAAACTAAAGTATGTGCTATAATAAAATGTCTCATGAGAGTACATCTGGCATCAATTACCATGCCATGGTCAAAGTAAATGAAATCATATTTGTCGCTTTGTAATGTTTGATGTGAACATTAACTGAAGATCTTGACCTGTATCTTGATGATTTTATGCATTGCACTGCTTGTACATGATAGGCTAAATGGATAATGAATAAATGATCAAGGGGACAGGTGTTCCTATTAACATGACTAGTGAGTGTTAGTGAGTGTTAGTGTACGGAAATTATTCAAGACTAACAGAAGCCAAACACTTAACATTTTTACCTATCTCTTAGGCAATATAGGTAATTATGGAGATATAGGTAAGTGCAGCAACAAAAAAAATGATGTGGGACGAGAATTTACCTTTAAACTTAATTCTAGTCTGAAAGGTGTGAAAAGTAATCCCTGTGACCTGGAATTACACAGGTTGCAGCTAATCAGCTACTTCCTTCTGCCTGAACCCTAGAGGTCACTATAATAAAATTATAATCTTGACATTTGTCATGCAGAGGGTAGAAAAATGTCATTCCACAAAATACAACATCGTGTTCTCTATAGTCACAGTCACCCCACTATGCAGGTCATCTTGACAGACATGTGTTAATCAGGTAATATAATGACATTCTGCACGACATGACTTACATCCAGCTATCGCTTCTGTTGACATATGATAATGGTGATATTTGTGTTAACAGAGTGTCTGTGCATTCAGATGAGAGCCACATCACCTGACCTTTCAGGCTCAAGACAGATTTAACCAGCGATGGTAATGACGGCCATCAGAACTGTCATGTTTAAGCTTTGATTTGATTTGTATTATAAAATAAACTGTCATTTGATATATTATACACCACTTCGTTTCACAGATAGAAGTAGAGAAGACTTCATTATATTGTCAGGTTGATAAGAGCAGTATCACAGTGTCCCTAATCTTAATCAGTAGGAAGTAGTAGTGTGTATTGTACTTCTCATCACTTCTTAAGAAGACATCTTGTTATGTGATGAAACACACTGGCCACCATAATCTGTATTTTAAGGATTTAAACTAAATGTCCCTGGATTGTGAAACGTTGGCATAGCTTCTAAAGTTATGAATATTATTATAATAGCTGTGGTGGCTTGGTTTTTAATGGAAACCATTAACCATGAAATTACAGTTTTAATTGCCCATATAAGCCTCTCAAGAACCTGTCAGGAGTGTTAAGAGAAAGTTGAAACTACCTTATAATCATATATACTGTAAAATATATGTATTTATAGCCCTGTCGTATTTGTCCTCATCATGCTTCCCCTCACAACTCAAAAGTTAATTTGCCATTGTTTTACCTAATTTTTCATCTATTCCTGATCTCAATATAAATGCACCCAGAGGGTTTAGAGAAAATATCTGAATAAATACCGTAGCATTATGAAAACCAAGGATCTATCAAAACAAGTCTAAAACTTCTGTAAATGTATCAATAATTTTTTAGTATGTAACAAAATCTCAAGTAAACATATAGGGAAATGAAATATGGCACAACTGCAACTCAAGAGGCAAGAGTAGGCCCAATACTCTGTACTAAATGTACATTGCCCTTATTCATTATGAGTCTGTGAGCATACCTAACTGTTCTCTCCCTCTCTCTCAAGCTACAAATGAGAGAGAGCAGTTAGGTATTCTCACAGTCTCATAATGGATATGGTCAATGTATATTTAGTGCAGAGTATAGGGCGTCCTCTAGCCTCTAGATTTGCAATTGTGCCACCTTTTATTCCCTGTAGGGTAAACTTTTGTTTAAACCAGTGATCAAGACTTGCTCTGCCTTCCAGATCTGTATGACACATCCTGGGTGGAGATCTTGTTGAATAAAGCTCTCTGGCTCGCTGCTCAGGAATGGCCCTGTTTGGTCTACTAGGGATGTGTGTGGTGACTAGGAATGGTTCCACACTTGACCATGAAGATGGTCTTGGATTCAGCTGGAGCAGGCAGTTTTCCTCTGATGGCTTGTGACTGTAGCTGCTCAATAGTTGAGGAAATTTGCAATTTAAAATTCCCACCAACAGGTTTGTACCTGAGCCACCACTAACAAAAGTGGATACCATCTGAACTTCTTCCCTCCTAACATGCAGTAAGGGCACAAATCAATCCCTGTTATCTGATATCACTCAAATGAAGTTTGAAAACATGTTCCCTGTGGAATCTGGTTCCTCTCAAAGTTTTTTCCTATTAATAATAATAATAATAATAATTGTCAAATGTACCCTACAGCGCAGTGAAATAATTTTTTTCCTTGCCACTGTCACTCTCGGCTTGCTCATCAGAGACAATCTAATAATTATAATTTAGACATATTTTCACGCACTTTTCAATCTCATTTCCATATTTTTATGCTGTAAATCAGCTTTGTGACTATTCCTATTGTTAAAAGATTATGTAGACATGCACCATCAGCTTTAGATTCACATCAACCATCAGAAGAAATGAGAAAAAAACATATACTGTATGTGATTTCACACACAAACGTCTCCAGCAATTACTCAGATACAATTAAGAAAAAACATCTAGTGAGTGGCAGTTCTACAGATGAAGATGCTTTGTTGATGAGAGAGGTCAATGAAGAATGGCCGGACTAGTTCAAGCTAAAAGAAGAAAGAAATCTCAGAACATAACACATTGAATCTTGACACAAATAGGATACAACATCAGAAGGCCATGTGAGATTTTACTCTTGTCAGTATTTTGTCAGTCAGTCTCCACTTGAGTGCCACAGTGTATTAAGTCTTGTTCCTGACCATGTGCATCCCTTCATCTTTATTTTTCTATCTTCTAATGATAATGCATGATAATCCACCATGTCACAAAGCAAAAGTCATCTCAAACTGGTGGCATGAACTTGACAACGAGTTCAGTGTTCATCAATGACCTTCCCCGTCACCAGACCTGGAATGTGGTAGAACAGTAGATTTGTAGCATGAAAGCAAAATCTGCAGGACCTATATGATGTAATCATGTCAAAATTGCTCAGAATGTCAAAAAAATTCTTCCAACATAATCCATACTTTGAAGGTTTACGGCTGTTTTGAGACAAAAGGGAGACATCTAACCTTTAGGACCTGGTTATAGTATTATTGCTTCAGTAGCTGCATTGGAATTGTCAGCTAATCTGCAGTGTTCTTGGAACTATTGTACATGAAATTAGAGATTGAAACACCATGCAAATCATTTCACCTTCCTCTCAGCACTCAGGATCAGGAAACACCCATGCAACACAAGTGGCTGATTTGTATTTTCTATTATTTTTGTGTAGTCATACACTGTAAACCCTAATGCTCAACGTAATTAAACATATTGAGTATTGTTAACTTAAATAATTACAATTAGTTCATATTAATGGATCTTGATGAGTATTTAGAACTTTTTGGTATTTATGAGTTTGTAGAAATGACACTTTTCAAGTTAGCTGATCAAATTTGATATTTTAAGTACAGTAACTGTAAGCACTTCAGTAACAGTAGCTGTCACCTTAAAGTTCCACCAACTTAAAATCTTTCAGACTAGCGATTTTGTGCCTGACATCATCAGGGCAATAGGGTACTGGTGGCTCAGTGGTAGGTGTTTCGCCTGCCATGTGAAAGGCCTGGGTTCGATTCCCAACAACTGGATGAAGTGCCTGTCCAAAGCCCAGATAAAATGGGAGGGTTGCATCAGGAAGGGCATTTGGTGTAAAACCTGTGCCAACCTTGTGTGCGGACCGGATTGTCTGCTGTGGCGAACCATGCTGGGAGCAGCCGAAAGACCAAAAGCAATTTATTTGATTTGCACCAACTAAAATAAATTATAATTGCTATTAAATCGTATGTTAGGCTACTCAATAATGCAAGTAAAGAACAATTAATATGAATGAGTACAACAAACTCAAAAACTGATAGTTCTGTTTACTTAAAATTGGAACCATCATTACTTAAAAAATTTGATGTAACTGATTGCCTACATTTTTTTTTAGTTTTGCCAACTTATTCGGGTTTAATTAGCTTGCTAACTCCCTAGCTTCTTACTATATGTGCTGTAACACAGAATGCAACTTGATTTGCTTTATGTAGACTTCATTATTGTAATACGCAATAGATAATAATGGGTAATATATATTGGGCCATAAATACCATAAAGTTTTGTCTAAGGAGTTAAAGATTAAATGTGACATACTCTCGCTTGCAACTTTATAAGGTACACACTGCTTATTAATGCAAATATCTAATTAGGCAATCACATGGCAGCAACTCAATACCTTTTAGACATGGTCAAAACAGTCTGCTTAAAGTTTAAGCCAAGCATCAGAATGAGGGAAGAAAGGTGATTTACATGACTTTCAATATTCCATGGTTGTTGGCAACAGATTGTTCCCAAAACTGCTGATTTACAATAATTTTACACAACCGTCTCTACGGTTTACTGGGAATGGTCTGAAAAGGAGAAAATATTCAGTTAGTGTCAGACTCAGGTCTTGAACCCGGGTCTCCGGGGTGAGGGTTGAGGATTTTACCACTGAGCCACGGAGGGGATAGGGTTGGACCCAACTGAAACACACTCAAGGCAGAAAGTCTCAGGCAAGATAGATTTATTTTTTAAAGATGTAAAAAAGGGTTCACAGGAAGCTTGTCATTAACAAAAGTTCTTCTCATTCAGAGGAATAAAATAATTGACAAAATAATAAACTCTTAAATGAAAGACTCCACACGAGGAGAAAACAACCAGGTAATGAACAATCAAATCATAAAAAGACTGAGGAACTTACAACAGGACACACAGAGGAGGGACTCAAAAACCAAGTGAATAAGAGGGGAGAAAGTGAACGGCTTAAATATACTGGGGGAAACAAGACACAGGTGATCTGAATAACTAATGAGACAACACAATGAAAAACTTGGCCTAAGGGGAACACAAATGACCTCTAGAGGCCAGGGGGCAAACTACAGGAGGAGCAAAAGGCTGAC
>JAAGKR010000179.1:14809-111348 GCA_011419295.1 Clarias macrocephalus | reverse complement strand
CATCATTACTTAAAAAATTTGATGTAACTGATTGCCTACATTTTTTTTTAGTTTTGCCAACTTATTCGGGTTTAATTAGCTTGCTAACTCCCTAGCTTCTTACTATATGTGCTGTAACACAGAATGCAACTTGATTTGCTTTATGTAGACTTCATTATTGTAATACACAATAGATAATAATGGGTAATATATATTGGGCCATAAATACCATAAAGTTTTGTCTAAGGAGTTAAAGAATAAAATGTGACATACTCTCGCTTGCAACTTTATAAGGTACACACTGCTTATTAATGCAAATATCTAATTAGGCAATCACATGGCAGCAACTCAATACCTTTTAGACATGGTCAAAACAGTCTGCTTAAAGTTTAAGCCAAGCATCAGAATGAGGGAAGAAAGGTGATTTACATGACTTTCAATATTCCATGGTTGTTGGCAACAGATTGTTCCCAAAACTGCTGATTTACAATAATTTTACACAAATGACCTCTAGAGGCCAGGGGGCAAACTACAGGAGGAGCAAAAGGCTGACAGTTAGTGGCAGTGAAAATGCTTTGCTGATGCCAGAGGTCATGGGAGAATGGCCAAATGGAAAAAAAAAATAACTCAAATAACAACTTTTTACAACTGAGTTATGCTAAAGAGCATCTCTGAATAAACAGTTTTGAAGCAGATGGATTCAGCAGCAGAAGACCACACCAGGTACCACTCCTGCCAGCTAAGAATGGGAAAATGATGCCACATGCCTCACCAAATTCACATGTCCTCATCAAAATTGGACAATAGAACACTGAAAAATACCGCTGCTCCTGGTGTGATGGCCGAGGTATATTTTCCTAGCACACTTTGGGCCCCTTAGTACCACTTGAGCATTTTTTAATGCTACATCCTACCTGAGTATTGTTGTTGACCAGGTCCTTCCCTTTATGACCATAAAATAACGCGCCATGTCACAACACTAAATTCAGTACAATCTGGTTTCATGAACATGATAATGAGTTCACTGTACTGAAGTGCCCTCCACAATCAGCTGAAATAAAAATGTAATGGGAAATTCACATCATGGATGCGCAGATGACAAACCTGAGTGATGCTTTCATGTCAATCAGGATGAAAATCCCTAGGGAATGTTGGCAGCACTTTGCTGAGTCTATGTCCTTAAGGAATTAAGGCAGTTCTGGAGGCATCAATTACTAGTAAGCTGTACCTAATGAAGTGACTGGTGAGTGTATGTTCTCTTACCTAGGAGATGGAAGGCGGTCCCTGGCTCTGATAAAGTTTTGGATTGTGAGTTAATGAACTCTTAAAATATTATTGTCATATTATCTGCATCTGCATCGTCCTTCAAACTGCAAAGAACTCTTAAGAACCATTAACCATGAAATTAAGGTCTTAAGCATTTTAATTGCTCATTTCTAACAATATAACCCTATCAAGACCCTATTAGGAACTTTTTAAATGATTGAAGCTGAAAGTTTGAATTGATTTTAGGTCCTTATTAGCCTATTTCAAGCCATCACATTTTCTCCCTCTGAAAGTTAAATATGAACATTTCACTCCGTTTTTCATCTCCCAAAAGCATCACAGCAGTTTCCCCAGACTAAAAACGAATGTATCCTGTCAGCTCTCGAAGGGCAATTAGCACTGCCAGCCGTTTGTCGTCTATAAGATTTCCACAGTGTTCCTCGGGGCATGACTTTTCTTCATGCTCGTTAGAAGGATTGATGTACTTTTCACTGGAGACCATTTTTAAGGATCCAGTAAGAGACTGTGCTTTGATCATTGTCAGATTTGCATACATTCATATGGCTGATTTTTTGAACAGCAGCATCTGGTTATGAAGTCTAATAGAGCCATCAAATATGTATATACATCATTCATAATTATTTTGTCTTGGGAGAATAGTGCAGTGTTACTACTAATGAAACATTCTGACAATCAGATATGCATGATAAATCTTCTTTTACATAACGCATGTAGGTCTACTACAACAGGCAATGCAGTTAAACCCTTTAACCTTTTTTTTTTTTTTTTTTCAAAGTTCAAAGCCCGGGACAGTCAGAAATCACTGTGCACGGATTACCTAACAAGACCTACTCAGCTCTACACTTGAATGGAGCTCTGTCTCATAAAACTACTTCAGAGAAAATGACGGTGCTAAGGATACAGGACAGGACCTCACAGACACAGTGCAGCCTGTGTACAGTAGTGTCTGACTGCTCGTTTGAGGATGATCAAATTTGAGGTTAAGTTTTAGTACAGAAACACTTTACATTGAGACCTTTTTTTCCAGACAAGCTAGCTCTAATTTTGTGTTTCTGTACTGGTTTAAACATGCCTTTGTCTACCTTACAACTTCAGGTAAAAATACTTAAGAAAGTGTCACAGCATTATTGGTTTCAGGGGTTACGAATGACCACTACAGACTCTGGGATTACCACCAGAGGTCGCTGTGTGCACATGTTTGTTTGTTTTTTGTAGTTTTGTTAGTCGACTCAGTTTCCTAGAAGGCACCTCGGTCAGGTGATGCCGGTGCTCACCTGAACCGAGGTAGCTCATCATTAGTATTGTTATAAATAGCTGGTTGTTCTGGGAAACTGGGTCGAGCATTAATACTGTCCGTGGGCATATATTTTAGTTTGCTTTTGGTTTGATTATGTTTTATTTTACTTATGTTTGTTTATGTGGGCACTGATGTGTTCTGTGTTTTGGGTAATGTGTAAGTGTCTCTTTTTTGGTTTATTTTGAGTATGTATGGGGTTATGTGTTGTGTATCTTAAATGTTATTTAAGTCTTGTGCTGTGTGTGTAGTGTGTCTCCCTAGCTTCCAGTGTGTTCCCCTTAGCCTTCAGTGTGTTCCCCTAGTCTCTAGTCTTCCTGTCCCGTTCAGTCTCTAGACTTTGTGTCAGTCCTACAAGGGCTGAAATGCTTAAATGGTCTGAAATGCTTAATAAGGTCCTGTGTCCAGTAAATGTTCAAGATACTGTGTGTACGAGTCTGTTTGTCCAGAGCCCCTGTGTGTATTTAGTTTGTTCCTTTTTCTTGTTAATTAAAGACTTTTATGTTTTAAAGCAACCCCTCTGCGCCTATGCCAGCCCTTTATGCCCACGGCAATAACATCCATCCGAAACTTTTTTTCCTTCTTTCTCATATATATATATAGGCCATTAACCTTATCTTCTCCAGGGGTGCTGTATTCTGGCTAATCCTGTGTTCTGATCTTCCTAACTGAGATATGCAACAACAACAACAACAAAAAATTCAATGTGCTGTAAGGTACATGTGACAAATAATAAATAAATAAATATATTTGCATTAATATATATTGTATTTTATACATTGTTTAAACCTTGTTTTACATCATATTACAGCCTATGATGTTGTGTAACTACAATCTACTAACAATCACTGACACTGAATTCTTCCATACCTGTTACATTAACGATTGCTTAAAGAAAGCATCATGTCAATGAATATACAGTATATTTCATTTCGCTAAATAGCAGCACTGTAGTATAGGTCTGATCATGTTGAGCATTTGCTGCACAAGTCCCTGTGAATGTGTGTGTGTGTTTTTTTTTTTCTTTTCATTTATTAGGAGTGCATTAATATACAGTATGTAAACTTAAGATTTGCTTCTCAGACGCCACTGCTTTTACGGAAAATTACTCACAGAATTTAACAAAGCTGTGGTGTTAAACTATTTAAAACCTTTTAAAGTCCAACTTTTCATGATGATTACCCACAAAGCCTATTTTTTCTGAAAGCATTCCTAATCTTGCCTCCGTATTTCCACTCTGTTATGTTCCACCATGTTAAACCAGTGCTTTCTAACAGAATGGATTAAACACATAATGTAATGCAAATCTTCTCGCAACTGCATTAAAAGATTTTTTTTTTTTTTATGTCTTGAGGCACCACATGCAAGCAATAAAAGGCTAAGAGAGTTTTTAAAGTGTATTCAAATACTCATTATGGACAGCAGAGTCCACCAAATGTCCCCATGAGGACGGATTCATTTTATGAACTCTTCAAATATTAGGCTTATTATGTGTGCTGTATTATTGAATACAGCAGGTTTTATTTCTGAACTTTTCACAGGTCCAAGCTGAAATTAATTACAGAGTAGCCTACACACAAAACTGTATGAAGCAAACATTTCAAATCTTTCTAGTATTTTCTTCACAACATTAATAGGCATTGGACATGCAAAAATCTTCAGGCGAGATGGATAATCCTGGTTTGGATGATTTCCACACTGTGATCACACCTGGCACGTTGCACCCAGCAGCGCTGTCTATTAAGCTCCCAGCAACACGCTAATTTACACCTGTTTTTTTGGGAGCAGATAAAATTCCATGTAAAGCTTAGTACATCAAACCGAGTATGTAATCTACTCATTTGTCCATCTTTATTTGCTCTGTCTCTCACTAATTGCATCCTCATGCACGTACGTTTCAGTCTCAAAAGTCTTCAGGTCATGCAGTTTGGACCAACACACCACACAGACACAACAACTGAAGGATAAAAAAAAACAAGCCTAAACGATGCAGCTTTGTTTATGACAAGGTGAGAGATGTTTTGTCTGTGATTCTCTTTGATGTGCAGCTTTTGTCTGTGCTCTTTCTGTATCTCAATGACTTCTTCTATACAGTAACCACTAAACTTATTCCGCTGTCTTTTTGAACTTGTCCAGAGATGGACTGGTTAGAGACACTGTTGCCGATTTCATACATAACGCTTGAGAATTATATTTGTCTGCACTTTTACTGCCTGCTTTTTGAAACTCAACAGACAGTCCTTTGAGAGCAGACAATAGGTTAGAGATAGCTGCTGTGTGCTTCTTAATGGTAGATGAAAAGCTAAAGGATCTGTCTATGATGTAGTTTGATAGAAGAAGCTCAGGAAAAAGAAAGCCAGGGCCATGATACAGAGAGAAATGCAGCATTACAAAAGACAACAATGAATTAATAAGTGCTAGATCTCTGATGGTGTGGCTTACTTCTTCTGATGAATACAAATTTCTAAAATGAATAATAAAAAAGAATAAAATACGGCGGCACGGTGGTATAGTGGTTAGCATGTCGCCTTGCACCTCCAGGGTCCAGGTTCGATTCCTCCCTCTGTGTGCATGGAGTTTGCATTTTCTTCTTATGCTTGGTGAGTTTCCTCTGGGTATACAGGTTTCCTCCCACAGTCCAAAGACATGCAGAATTGGCTGATTGGTGTTTTTGTAATGTATGATTGGGTGTATATACAATCATACATCAATCATACAATTATATATACAGTATATAGGGTGTATATGTGTGTGCTTGTGCCCTGTGATGAGTTAATGCCCTATCCAGGGTGTACATAACTTTCGTAGGGGATGTCTTCCAGTCCCCCTTTGAACCTACACAAGAGTATAGATGAATGGATGGGTGGATAGATAATAATAATAATAATAATAATAATAATAATAATAATAATAATAATACATTAATTCATTAATTGTTTCCTATTCCCAATCGTCCACTGCCCAAGTCTGATTCCAGTTGTAAAGAAAACAAGAAAACAATTAAAATCCCTGGACTCAATTACTAATTTGCAATCGACTTGTTTGTTTCAACCTGTTCATTCGTGTTTTCTTTTATTCGTTTTTTTTTTTGAGAATGTAATAATCATTTAATAACTGTAGTCTTTGTGGCGTTATCAGACTAATTGTCGCCTATTAAGCACAGCAGTGAAATTGCAGCTATTGAGTAGAACCGGAGATGGATCTGCTTATCACATGGTTGTAGAAAGGAAATTAAAAAATCACTACCAACTGTAGAAGGTAAATACTTCAGTGTCATGTTGACTAGAGGAGGCGGGAGAGAAAAAGGAATGCTGTCTTTAAAAAGTTTCATCTTGCAAGTTCCTCAGGACATCCTTTGAGATAAAAAAAAAAAAAAGTTTTTTTTTTTTTTTTTGAATGTAAGCTGAAGCTAATTCTTACCTTTTCAGGTTTCCAGTAGTGTAGTAGCTCATTATACAGCCAGAACCATTAACCTGTCAAACGGCTGGTATGAATGCCGGAGGGGAGCAAATTTATCCTGTCTTTCACAGACACCAAAATAACATTTCATTTTTAGCGTTAGTAACTGATTTGCTGCTGACAAATGTCCAGTTGTGGTAAGTCAGGCCAGGACTTTTGATTGTGCAGAATAACAGAACACAGTTACGAGAGGAAACACTAGTTTTATTTCTTTATTTCTCTATATAATCCCCTGCTACACTTATCCCAGTTTTTTACTAGTGCCTAGATAACATCATGGTAGAAAGTTTTCTTAGTACTCCAGAGCCGTGACCAGACTACCTGCTTTATGTCTGAAATGCTAGCCTCCCAGGAACTCCTGTAGTTAAAGCTCAGCCATTATTTTAGCCATTATTTGTTTTACGTTTTTTTTTTTTTTTATAAACATGTGACTTTTTTTTTTCAGCATAAAATAGGCAATATGAAGATATTTTTAGTTCGCTTTAACATGACTGAGCAAATCATAAAAAAATTGGGTCACATAGACAACGTGCACAGATACACGTGATCACGTTATTTTTTTATTTTTATTTTTTTATGGTTGTTCATGTTCGTTGTTTCTATGACCAAAAAATTATAATTTCCTCATTTTGCTCATTCCCATATTCTGGTGGTGATAAAATTTACCCTGAATAAAACCAACTACTGTAGATAGTTAGAATTTTTTTATTGTCATTAACCATTGCTGTGTTGTCTCTGTTTTAAGGGTTTTTATGGCCTGAACATGTGGAATTGTCTTGTAGCAAAGTCACGAATGTATGCATGGATGTGACATTAACTCCCAGCCGAGTTCCTGTAATGTGCAAGCAGTGTTCATGGATGATTGCGTGTACAGAGCATTGACCTCAGCCACGATTGTCATTCATGTATACCCGGTCATTTTGAAAATCTTTAACGTTTGCCCCACTCAAATGTTTCACTGCAGCTAAAAGCATCTTCAAGTCTTCTGTAAATATCGATGAGTTTTACATCTTCATTCACAAGAAATTTCATCAAGTCCCGGTTTGAATTGAACACTCCTCATCTACAGGATAGCATAAAGTAGTGAGGCTCGGGCTGATTTTTTCACTCATCAGGAAATTGCAAAGATTGTAATGTCCCTTGATTTGATCTGCATTTGAACCCATTTATCACTGACACATCCATAAAACATCATCAGTAATTGAGAAGAAGCATGGGAAGTACAGATGTTGGTGTAATGAACAACATCCTGGTGGATTGTTTACTCTATAATCCTTTTACCCCCTCAATTACTTAGTATAATAGGCACACATTGCACAAATAAAGTACATCAACTCTTCTGTTGCTTGTAGCATGTTTGGTCATCTTATTATCACTCCTAATTGTTTTATTATGGAGCTATAGATATGTATTAGTGTTTAGCTTCACATCTAATATTCTAACCAGATGTCAGTGGATAACTATTGAAATAACTATTCAACTATTCTATTTTTTAGCAGTGTGGCAGCTACTGTACGTATCTTCCCAACAAATAAATAACATGCATGTTACAGTACAAAATGGAGATGCCAACTAAATATGTCATTCAGATCTTTATGCACCTTGTGGTCTAATATAGAAATCTGTTTCAACTTTCACTCCTTTATTCAAACCTGTATGTTATCAAGGATCCAACTTTCCTAAGAAATAAGAAATAACCATCTAGCATTCTGAAGACTTTCATTGCAATGACTTGCATTCACATCAAGAGCTTTCTGGTTTTCCAAGATGAGTAGCTACACTATATCGCCCTTTTTTTTTGTCAGGTGAACTGACCATTTATTTGGACACATCCATTTTAGATTCCTTCTAGCCTTCAACCTTGTGAATCGCATGAATCAGGATGATGGTCTCACACATCGAGTCCCATTCACATCGCGTTTGCCAGGCATATTTAGACTTCAAATCTTTGGTGATGGATGGTGTTATTCTCTATGGTTCAAACCATTTAATTAGAACTGCGTTCTACATGGCCAATACAATAAACTAAGCCATCAAACATCCCCTGTCTCGCTGCTTATGTGCAGAATTAAAACGACTATCAGCAAGCACTACGAGACAAATCAAAACAGATGCCTCGGTATGAAATACTCATTCTGCCTTGATACAAAAAAGGAATGGTGAAATATATTTTTTTATTTTTTATGTATGAATATTCATGTTTTCATAAAGTCATAAAGGTCATCTAATTATTATTCCATCCTATTTTCCCTAAAGATTCATTACTCATTTTCTTCACTAATTTGATCTTTCCAGGACGGTATTATAATTAATTGCTTGCATATTTACTCTCATAAATTATTCCATTTGGACATAAGTAATGCTGCTAGTAGTGATTCTATATTTCTAGTAAAATATGAACATGGCAGGACAGCTATTCGTCGTCACCTTGGGAAGTCACTGGATAAGGGCATGTGCGTCACAAATTTTTATCCACCATATGAGGAGTTATTGCCGGTATAAAGCTTTAGCCTAATAAAAACATTTATTGTACTATAAGCATCAGAAATTACTACTATTCCTGCCATTCATGAGGTTTTCAAACGAGAAGGTGAGGCAACAGGATGACAGGAAGACCTTGATTTTATGAGTACCTACAGTACAGTACAGCAGACGGTTGTGGTGCCTCCATAGAGTCTCATGGAGTGCAAGGCTCATCATCTGGATTTGATGCTAGTCCATCCTCACTGATATATATTTATATTTACAACTGGTGGACATTTATTTTGGATAGTTGCAGGATATTTCTGGGAGGTGGTGGAAAGCACGAGAACCTGGAGGAGACCCACTGAGAAAGAATGTAAAACTATGAGGGGCGTTCAAGTCAAAACTGGACATTTGATGAAATTTCTTGTGAATGAAGGTGTAAGACCTACTGACTTTAAGCACAGTATGGTGATGAGGCACTTAGCCTCAATAAAATATCTGTATGGTGCAAGTGATTTAAAGAAGGCCATACATTCAGCGAGTGGAATGCATGATCTTTGACATGGATAGAAGTTGCCAATTTCTGGAAGAGATGCATCTATTGTTAAGAACTGTACACATAATCATTCACAAACACCACTTGCACATTAGAGGAACTCAGCTGAGAGTTATTGCTACCTTCCCCATCAAGTCCTGACTTCACTCCAAGCCATTTCCACATGTTTAGGCTATTAAATGAGCTCCAACAATAAAATCATATGTTTAATTTCTTTCCTATGTGACTCTTTTTTTTTTCTTTACTCAGTCATGATAGTGTAGTTGGTTAAAATGAAATAAAATTCCATTCCTCATATTGCCTATGTACTGTAAGAACGGATATGCCACTCCATACTGCACAATCTTGAGCCCTATATACAATAAGTATGTTTATTAAAAAGAATCAAATAATGACTTTAACAGCTTTAAGGTCTGATATGTTATTTTATCAGACCTGCTAACCTAGGACAAGCTTTTTGCATAAGGATGAGTCTACAAACCTGTATACCTGGGGTGTGAATGTTCTGATGCTCTGATATTAATACACTATTCCAGTGTACTGGAAAATGCTTCCCTTTAGTCTTACACAATCTTGGCTGAATTCAATATTATTTTGGTTGAGTTAACTTCTAAATGAACTGAACTCATTAATACTTAATATGAAATCAAATACTAGTACACAAGGATATGTTCAACCCAGCAAATATTAATAAATTAACTACATATTAGTGATATAAAAAAAGTAGTAGAAAAAAATAATAAATAAATAAATAACAACACAAGGTTTTTGACCTAAAAAGATCAAATATGCCTCAGATCTAGCTCTTACTGTCAATGATGATTATGAAAATATGAAATTGATTCAATATGCTTTATTAAATGTAATTTATTTATTTATGCATTTTGTTCAAAACACTTGGCAGCAAAAAATGTCAGCCATGTGGATTGCCTTTTGTGATAACATTATCATGTCATTCCATGTTCACCTTAAACGATATTTGACATACTGAAAATTCTTATTTTCTTGTTTGTTTGTTTTTTTCCTAAATAATTTATTCATTAATCATAGTTTTAGGGTAAATTTTGAGCAAGAAAAAAAATATTATACAAGCCTACGAGGGGCTTCGAGGTGGCACAGCTACCTTCTGAGCCACCATGCTGCCCTCACGTTTTCACAGGCTGCCACACATACTGTACAGGCAATAATGCTACAAGTGAACATAAGATCAATGAGCAAAGCTACACATCAGGAAACATCGGCGTGAACCATAAGCATAAATGATACTGTGTAATACTGACACCTTGTGGATATGATTAAGAAGAACATTTGAAGATTTTTAAATAAATTACATTTATTTATTCGTTCATTCAATCATCGTCTGTACCTAGGAGACTTTGGGCACAAGGCGAGGTACAATCTGGACAGGGTGCCAATTTATTTCAGGCACTTACACACACACACTCACATTCACACAATGGGCAGTTTTGGAATGCCAGTTAGCATAATCTGCAGGTCTTTGGACTGTGGGAGAAAACCAGAGTACCTGGAGGAAACCCACCAAGCACGAGGAGAACATGCAAACTCTACGCACACAGACCCCGAGGCAGGACCCGAACCCCTGGAGTTGCAAAGCGTTAAACACTATGCAACCCTGTCACCCTATACAGTATCCAGTATATGACATATTCCTTAAAAAATTTTAATGAAATAAAGAATGTGCAAATGACTTAGTTAGTCAGTAATACTAATAGAAATATTTATCAGCAAATTATTCATTAAAAATGTTATTTGTTAATGTTGCTTCCTTTCGTATTCCTCAATAGATTTCAGCATTTATTTCTTTGGGTAATGTGAGAACTGACCGAAAAGTTAAAAAAAAAAAAAAAAAAAAAACTACAAGATACAGTATAAGAAGAATATGTCACAAGTAATCATAATAATAATAATAATAATAATAATAATAATAATACATAAATTAATAATATTATTAGCGAAATTAAGTTGTGTGACATTGATGCGCAATTGTATGTGAAACAAAGTAACAACATTTCAATAGCAGTAATTGTGTATCTATATAAATAAAAGAAAGGTTTTGTCCTTACATTGGAATAACAGCGCTGGAGTGGTATAAGTGAATTTTAACATGCTGGAGTCATGGATCTGATCTTATCTTATCTTATCTTATCTTATCTTATCTTATCTTGTGTACTTTTTCGATTTCTCATCTGCGATTCATTCTCTGTTTACTGAACAGGGACGGTCAAATTTTGCTAATGACAAAAGAAGTACAACTTAGCGTAAACTTATTAATAAGTTATGCAGAGAATTCTGCAGTACAAAAAAGGCAAGCAGGCATGTACCTGGGCTTCAACCTGATTACATTAAAGCTGATCAGCTTACATTCAGCTGTAACCTTTAAACTAATTCTCTCTTTTTCCATCAAATACTGGTACTTACACTAGTTATTAATATTTAATCATTATGTGTTTCTTTTTGCCTTTAAATATTTAGAATGTATTCTTTATTAGCATATGTCAAACTAAGAGATAGTTAGATTAACTTAAAAAAACTAAGTATATGTTAAACTTATTTTGTTTAGGGTTTATTTGCCCTGCTCTTTTCTTCTTCTTTTATTATTATTTTTATTTATTTTTTAGAAGCATTGAAATGTTAACCTGAATATCAGAATTAATTGTGGACCGTGTTCCTGTAAGCCCACATCTATAACATTCAACTTTCTCCGCATTTTTACAGCACCTTAAAGCATAAATGATACTGTGCAATACTGAGAGACTTAATTCCTGTGCCAATTTCTGTCAGCTGTTCTTGACGGCTTCGAATTAAACATTCTTTAGATTACAACTTTGCATAATGCTGAGTGGTTTAACACCTTCACTTGATATCTGCAAACCTGTGTGTTTAATCTTCTGAAACTGTGAGTTTTTTTTTTTTATTTCACAGATTTATATTTTCCCAGAAATGAGTTGCACCTTACAATACACTGAGAATTCTGTATTATTTCTAAGTAGTAGAATAATTAATGACTCACGATTGCAAGTGTTACCATCATTACTGGTTCACTAAAGTGTATCACTTGTACATAATCAAACTAAGAAGACATCTAATATAATTAACACTACAGCATTTCCCTCTAGAATGTATAGCAGTACTGTTCCGTTGCAAAAGTAACGGTTTAATATGTACATAATACACTGATTAACCATAACATTAGGACCTTTGCCTAATATTGAGTAGGTCACCCTCTCTGCCACCAGAAGAGTACTGACGTATGACTTCTGATATCTTTCTTTTGGAACCAACATCAACCTTTTCCTCAGTTTGCGTCACAGTAGTTCTTCACCAGTCTTTGTTCCCCACATGCATCAGTGAGTCTTCTCCACCTATGACACTGTCGTCGGTTTACTGGTTTACTTTTTGTACGTCGTTACCACTGCAGCCTGGAAGAGCTGCAGTTTTGGAGTTGCTCTGACCCAGTGCTCTAGCCGCCACAATTTGGCCCTTCATCTGCATAAATATATGATTTGTGTTATAGCCAGAACTTTTATCAGAGCTGCTGTTATAAAAAATAAATAAATAAATAAAAAATGTTATCATCTGGGCAATTATACATTTAAAATGGTGGTTAAAACCATTTAGCAGGTTTAACAAAAATGATCTATAAAGGTAGAATCAGCAATCCTGGAGAAAGATTCATGCACATTTCAACACACCCTGGACATTTCTATTTCATTTTTGCACATTTATTGCCATATACATATACACATTCATGTATAACTGAGTATGCAGAAACTCAAACTCAGTATGCAGAAAACCAAATTCATGGATGTGCATTCATAAGGCAATGGCACTAACAACCAGACCTCTTCAATTATTTATTTATTTATTCATTCATTCATTTATTTATTTCTGATATTTTGGTCCGGCATTTCTGGAGCAATTTGGCATTATACCCTAGTTACCCCCTAAGGAGTCAGGTTGCCAGCATGATGCCCAAATGTCAATCACACACTACAGGCAGTTAGCCTAACAGAGGAAACAGGAGTTGCCCAGAGAAAACTCACCAAGTACATGCAAACTATAGGCACACAGACCTGAGGCAGGAATTAACTGTTTAATATTCATTTTCATTAACATCTTCATGCACAAATGCCTGAGCCATTTACAGAGCCATTACTGTATATAGAAATGTATTTAAACAGAGTCTCTGACCCCTCCTTTAATGGTTTGAGTGCAAAATAAGTCGTAACCCTAGACCAGAGTGACTGAAAGTATGTAACGGTGTATATTTTTCCCCAGAACAATGCAGACAAATAAAAACAAATGCAACAGATTTGACTCCATATACCACACTCCATTTTACTCTCCTATGTCTATACAGGACTATTTATTTTACTACCTTTTGCACTCTTGTTCAAATAATCTGAACATATTTACAGTGTTTACACTCTCACTCACTCACTCATTCATTCTCTATACCACTTATCCTATACAGAGTCACAGAAAGTCCTGGAGCCTGTCCCAAGTGTCTTTGAGCACTAGGCAAGATACTCATGGATGCGGTGACAATCCATCGCAGGCAAACTCACACACTCGCTCACACACTATGGGGAATTTGGATACGACATTTAGCCTAATCTGCACGTCTTTGGACTATGGGAGAAAACAAGCACAGGGAGAACACACGTTCCCTGGTGGTGCGAAGCCACAGTGATAACCACTACACTACTATAGTTGTTATCAACCACCGATGTTTACAATTAGGGTATTAATTAATTTGTTCATCTTCTATATAACATATCCTGGGCAGGGTTGCAGGCGCTGGAGCCTATCCCAGGGACTTAGACACTATACAGGGTGGCATAGTGGTTAACACTGAGGCCTTCCACATCCAGAGTCGAGGAGTTTTTGTGTGGGTTTTCTCTGGGTACTCCGGTTTCGTCCCACAGTCCAAAGACATGCAAATTATCAGCGTTCCCAAATTGGCCGTAGTGTGCATGAGCATGGTTGTGTGTGTGGATTGCCAACCCGTCCAGGATATACCTCACCTTGTGTCTCCTGGAATAGACTCCAGGCCCTTTATCACCTGGACTACGGCTGTAGAGAACCTGAGCCTCAAAATAAGCCTGTCCATCACAATTTGTTCACACAACAAATGAAAATTAATAAACCCACATATTTCTATTAGTCAATCATCTGTACTATAAACTTTATGTCTGGTTTTAATGATCATTTATTATTATTATTATTATTATTATTATTATTATTATTATTATTTTAAATCATGTAGATAGAAAGAAAAAGACAAAAAAAACTACAAAGAAAAACTTACAATGAAGACTTCCTGTTTCCTGTCACGTGACATACCTCGGCTCCCCCATAGGTGGATCTGTCGGTCGGCGCTCCTCCGCGTTGTGGAGAGAAGATGGCGGCGCGTGGCGGTTTTCAGCAAGCGGCGTCTGGAGGCGGAGGAGGCGGCGGGATGGGACCAGGACCTCCGGTACCGGGCGGAGGAGGAGGAGGACCGGGCATGGCTCCTGGAACGCCTGCTGGAAGGATGGGACCCGCGGGGCCGCAGAATCAGATGTATCGTTCTCCGATGCCTGGGCCTGGATACCCGGTAAGAGCGGAGAACAAAGAGGGCTGGCCGGGCGGGTTATTTCAGCCTGTAGCGTTCCGCAGCACGGAGGTCAGTGTGACCTGGAGGGATTTCATCCACGGTGTGTTATTTTTGAAGCTCGCCTGTTCTGAGACCTGTGTAGTGGCGTGGAGTGGAGGAGTTACACCGGGAGCCGTTCGGCGTTCAGGCAGAGAGCTAACTGATTAGCTAGTTACCTTCCAGTGTGAGAAAAGAACAACTGCACACTTTACACATGGAAATAATGAGCTTTAATGCTATCCAAATGTGTCTCTGATACTTAAAGTACAGTGTAGTATTCATAAAAATGTTAGGGCTACTACAAAAAAAATAGTTATAAACGAATGTTTATATTATTATTACATATATATCATCATTGTGACTGATTCAGACATTATGTTCAATAAAGAGAGATGTTCTGTTTATAGCTGTTACTATATAATATACATTATATAAATAATATATAAATTACAAAGTTTCAGAAGATTTAAAAATGAAATGTTTATGTAACAACCTCAGCAGCAACCTCATTCCCCTCATGTCTGTTTTAAGCCCTCAGCATCACCAGGATAATTATCACCAGCTGGTCTCACTAATAAAAGATTAAGATTAAAAAAAAAATCTGTTTTAATGTTTCACAGTCACTGTATGGCTTAACAAACAAAACCATTCCTCTGAAACTGGTCAGGTACAGGTATTACTCAAGACTATGGAAATGGAGAAGTATTAAGTCTGTCTCATTGGAAACAAAATCTGAACAAATGCTGAGGACTTTTGCACAGTACTGCAAGTGTGACGAACTTTGTTTCATGTACATTCCCAAGCATAAATGTGATATTAAGCAAAGAGGTTTTGGCTGCATATGGGTAAATATAAATTATGCGGTATATATTTCTATTTAATGGCCAAAATATTCTGTTGCAAGTCTGTCATGTGTAAGATGTCACAAGCACTTTTATTAAAACGGACAATGATCAAAATAAAATGTGAAGTCAGGTTTTCATCCCCTGCTTGAAATATGCCACAGTGTTTTAACCACAGGTCTGAAATGTATTTGTGGTGGAAGCCAACGGAATAAGTTGGCACAAAAGTGATCTAATACATACAACAAATATATATGACCTTACTGTTGAAACTCAACATACAAATGCTCTCACTTGCGTATTTTCACATGAATCTAAATTTTGCACGAAACTTGTATCAGCGTGGGAAGGGTTTTCAATATACAGACGAACCAAACGCCGTTGCGTCCCAGAGCTGTTCAAAACTCCAAGTGAAGCGAGTTTACAATTAGTTTATTGTCTGAGAAAGCTGTTTCGGGAAGAGCCAACCCAGATACCAACTATGCCTTTAGCCTTCGTTTAAAGGCTGCCTGATTTCTCATATTTTATTGTAATTTTGGTAAGATGTTTGGGTGGCTAGAACAGATTATCTGCATTTACCGGCACGGACCCGAGTCCACTTGATCTCAAATCCTGGCTATGTTTGTATAATATAAACAACCATATTATGGATCAGTGTCCCATGCTCACAGTGTAGCATACTCATGCATGACACAAATCAATTATGAATGTCAATATTTGTCAACTGTCAATATTTAAGTGTACCCGCATACGAAGCGATATTACTAATGTGAACGCCGGCCTCTTTGGGCACCTGTATTACGTCATAGGGTGGAGTAGCTCACTCCAAGAAATGAATTATTTATCCTCTTCTACATATACTCAGAGGTGCACATGATTGGCTAATGTCTATAACTGTGATTGACCAGAGTGAGAGAGAGTAAAATATCTCTCTGACTACACGGTCAGTTCTGCGTGTAAGGATTCAAACTTGTGATCTTTCTACTATAGTTTTTTTTTTTTGCACAACTCCAACAGTGGAGCTGCATTTTTATTTTGGAGATGCATCTGGTATTTTACTGTTGCTGCCTTTGCAGTGTGAATGTAGCAGGCTGTCAGAGTGCGAAATTTTTTCTGTTAAGAAAATTGTGTGAAAGGATATTAATCACTACTTAATTCGTCTTCATTTCTCAGGGATGTTTTCCTCTAAAGCCCTGTTCTGCTCTTCTCTTTCTGGCCTTGACTGCTTCCAAAGTACGCACGTGTGCCTGCACGGCAGTGCGTTCGGCATGTCCGCAGTCTCCACGCTCGCTTTGAGCTTCAAGGTCATTGGAGCACATTGAGCTGTGAAAAGAGAGCGGCCTTCTTTATATATTTTTGTATTTTATGGGAAAATGAGACATTCATCATGTGGTACAAATTGTGCTGGATATTTTTCACTGTAGTTATGAATTGTGTTCGAGTTGGTGATGCTCTGAGCAGAGACACGCATGCTCGGGTTGGGGGGCGGGGGGAAGCGTGACAACAAGATGCGAAACATTTCTTAGCCTACACACCAGGTGGAGAGGAGTGCGTCGTTAAACGATCACCTATAGTTGGTGGTTTGTCAGTTAGTTAAAGGAGAGGCAGGAGGCAGGTGGTTCGCCGGTTGTGTACGCAAACCATTGGGTGGTGTGTTTAAACCAGTGTCGCACATGTGGTCTGAAACACGAAGCCGCTTGTTTGACTTTCTGGCTCATGGCTTGGTGAGTATGGGTTAAAAATATATATATTTTTTTTTTATTTGAACCGTTTTTTTTTCTTCTTCTTCTTCTTGTCATTTATCTGACAAAAATAGTTTTTCACCATGGTAGGCAGATGGTTAACAGGACTGAGTGATATGATTAAAATATTGCATTAGAATATTTTATAATAAATGATGTACATATGGTGTGATCGCAAGCATGTCTATTCTTTGTGTGTGTGCATGGTGGGGATGCCTTATTACCTGCTTTTATTAGAAAATTCAAGCTTCTTGGTCAAGAAATTTTTATAGCAGGCTTTCTGTTGCACTGTGCAGATAAATCAAGAAAATGTGCAACAAGTAGTAGGGGTGGGAATCACCAGGGAAACCTTATTCAATGTTATCCTGATACCTAGTCGCCCATTGGATTTGTATTGCGATTCTATAAATATGACTCTTTTCTGTTTCCTTTATTTCTGTGTATTACAGTTGCACAGTGTTGAAACTTAACAACTGCAGCAGCTCTCTTGACAAATGTATATGATATATGTAGGTGTTAGCTAGCTAGAATTTTAGTATAAAATGCAAATACTTCAGATAGCATTTTCACCCCACACAGTTTATTTAAAAAGGGTACTGTCGCCATCAAAAATTAACAAGCTTGATGGAGCCTTTTACCATTTACGAGATCATAAAAGGGTCAGGGTCTAGACATCTAACGGAGTGTTTTCGGGAAAGAATAGGGAATCTGTGCAGTGTATAAAACAAGGGTCGAACTACTTCTTGACTTGATTTCTCGAATCCGGAAGATTTTGAATCAGCTAACAGACCTGACCTTTCTGTGTATATGCAGAGACCTGGGATGCCACCAGCAAATCGGATGACTCCCCAAGGCCCACCCATGGGTCCTCCAGGCTACGGCGCTAGTCCAGTACCTCGCCCTGGAATGCCAGTCATGGACCCGTCTCGCAAGAGGCCTGCACCCCCTCAGATACCACAGCAGGTCCAACAACAGAATCGCAACCAACAGTATGTGTTAGAAAAGCAAAAGGCTTCACAGTATCTCTAATAAAAAAAGTGCTTTTTTAGTAAATGTTTTTATTTTTCCTTTTAGTACCAAGAAGAAGAAGATGGCTGATAAAATTCTACCTCAGAGAGTAAGTGGGTTTTTTCCCAACTAAAAGTAAAGGTGCATTGCTTTAAGTGTGCGTAAAGCTACTAATGTCTCGAAGTATCAGAAAGACCAGTTAGTTTTGACAAAGAGAGTCTACCTCAGCCTCTGGGACTAACGGGCATATAGGCCACACCTCTTTTTAATGGGCTCCATTGACGCAGTATAGGATATGGACTTATTTAACTTTCAGAATGAGAGCATGTTAAAAATACATGTGCATGTATCTAACTTTATCTGTTGGAGTTGTTTTAATCAGCTGCAATTGTCTCTTGATTTTGTATAACATTTGTGTTTCTCTACAGATCAGAGAGCTAGTCCCAGAGTCTCAGGCTTACATGGATCTGCTGGCTTTTGAGAGGAAGTTGGATCAAACCATAATGCGCAAGAGACTCGACATCCAGGAGGCACTGAAGAGACCCATCAAGGTAAACCATCATTCAGCTTGTATTACTATATTCCTGTATTGTTTAAATGATTTCTATACATTTATCTGTTGGCACTAGTAATGGAAACTACGATCAGCTAGAACCAAGGGCGAACATTGTTTTTACAATAATAAATAAAATTTAATTCAATCACTAATATTGTAGCATATTATTGTAGTGTTTTTATTATACAAGTAAAAAGTGATATAAAATGTTAAAATTACTCTGATTATCCTATTATTCACATTATTAATGGATTGTTAATGTTAGTCAGCTATGCATCGTGTTAGTCCGACTAATTGTGTTAGACTGGCTAGGACCAGACTTTTAATATACATGCGAGCTCCTGTTTAGTTGAATATTTTGCATGTTGTTATCCTGATATGTTCATGTTAGAGGCCGCTCGCAGCCACTCAATGCGCCTGCTCACTGTCAAATTGAGTTTTGATTCTTTGGAGGCTACATATGGTACACTCTGCAACTATTTACACTAATTACTCAGATATGCACATGCTCCTCAGTTTCTGTCCCATGTTTGACACAATTTTTTATGTTTAATAAAAGAAGTAGCTGCTAACAAACATGGCGAATGCTAAGTTAAGACCGATCCAGGAGAACGCGGCAGTGTCGTCTGCCTTTGGATAACGCCATAACCACAAGGGGTAGCATGCACCTCATTTGTACGCATATTAAAGCTTACAGTGTGTAAACCGCGTGTTCACTGCTCGGCATGCAACCGGTTTGTGACTTGTTTGTCTGTGCCATAAGAGAAAAAGGTCCAATGCTAACAAGCTGAAAGAGTGTATATATCGCCACCTATCGCAGCGCAGTCAACCATACTTCGGTCAATAAATTCCTTTCCCATGCTTGTATACTGGTACAAAGACAGAGCCCAGTTAAAAGGCATAGCTGAGCTATAACCGTGGCTTGGCTTAACTCTGCATGTAAACATCATGAGTCACAAACCCCAAACCCTGTGCAGTGTTCTGCTTGGAGTAGCTTTCAGGTGAAAATATAAAGCTAGCTAGCTTTTTAAAAAAAGACTTTTTGCTGCAAAATATAAAAAAAGTCACTTCATAAAACCAAACAAGGCACATTGCTATGAAAGCATCTAGTTGTGTTAAATAAGTGAAATAACTTGCTTAATGTTAACTTGCATAACATCTCCAGGGGTTCTTAAGGCAAATGACCGGCTTCAACAACAACAAAAAAAAGCTTCAGAATCCCTGGACTACAGCATTTGACATTTCAGTTGTTTTCCCAAAAGAATTACAGAGCTGCTTTCTGTATTTCTGCACTAAGTGACCTTTTTAAATTTCTTTTTAAATGTAGCTCGGGAATGGTCATTGATTTTCAAGTGTTTATGAAAAAAAACATTGTGTTAAATATTATGACTTGTTATAGATAAATGATTGACACTTGCCTAATTTGAGTATTTGTTGTTAACTGCGATGAGTAATTTTGCGGTTGAGCTTTGAGTAACTAATTATTCAATATTTAAGGAAGGGGGATTTTGTTTTAATAAAGAAAACTAGACATGTTTTGCTTTCTATGGAGCAATAACTAGAATGTTGATTAAGTACAGTAAATAGAAAGTGTTGAAATTTGTCCGTTAGGATTAATTACTACATAAGTAAGTAAATAAAATGGGTCTCAGCCAGTCATTGTCATTTTGAAAAATCAAGATGATGGGATTATAACACAGCCAGGAAATAAGATATAAACCAATGGATTAATAAAATCATTTGTTTATTAAAAACGTGGATCTTTTTTTTTTTTTTTTTTTTTTTTTTAACCTAGCAAAAACGAAAGCTGCGGATTTTTATCTCCAACACTTTCAACCCTGCCAAGCCTGATGCTGAGGACGGTGAAGGAACTGTAGCATCGTGGGAGCTGCGAGTGGAAGGCCGCCTGCTTGAGGACGTAAGTATTAAAGAATCCTTGACATCCTCTATTTATAATAAGCACTGCAGTATAAGGCTATTGCCCTTTTGCTTAACTTGGTTCTGAAGTCTGACACACACACAGTAGGTCATCAGATTTACTAGAGCATCACTGCTTTTATATAAAACACGCTTGTATTAAACCTCAGGAGATAAGTGTTAAAACACTAATCTTTTTTTTTTTCTAGTCTTTAGCTCTCCGGTATGCTGATAAGCCCATTAAAAAGAGGTGTGGCCTATATGCTGATAGGGATAGAACCTGATATGGGGTCTTGCTGTTGTTCACCACAGTTGTAATCAGTGTGATTCAGTTACTCAACCCTTCTTGCCATCATAAACTAGTCTTGCTAGTCATTCTCATTAGATCTCGCTCATCAACAAGGCGTTTCTGACAGCAGATCTGTTGCGTACTGAAGGTTTTTATTTTTTTACACCTTAGTGTGTAAATACTACAGATTGTGGAGTATTAAAATCCGAAGACATTTCTGGAGAAAAAATTGGTCTAGGTTGAAGTTAATGAGCTCACATTTTCCCTCTGCTAACTGAAGTTTCTCATAAGAACTGTGCTGGCACACATGTTTCAAATAAAAAAAATAGAATTTGATAACTTGGGTTTGGAAAAATCCCAGCAAACACTGTTTGCCTAAAAATTATGGTTCAAAGAGATTAATTATTTTTAAATAACATATTTGTGTATTCCTCTCCATGGCATATTGTGAAAATTTGTGCAAAATTCACTTTCAGTTTTAGACAGTGTATGTGTACAAAAAAAAAAATAGAGATATACCCTTTACCCATTTATTAATATTGGCCCAGGGCTTAAAAAGCCAATTAGATTTTTCCTGTGGTAGTGGCTCCGTAGGATCTTGGTGCATTTTCACTAAAGGAACTCCTCTATAAAAGTTGGTCTTTGCACATGAGGTTAATATGTCCAGCAAATCCCATGTTTTGGTCTAAAATCATAAAAACTAAGGCTTATTTGTTGACCTGTTCAATTTGTTTCTTCAAGACTGCTGTATCTAAATACGAAGCCACCAAGCAGAAGAGGAAATTTTCCTCTTTCTTCAAGTCTCTGGTGATTGAATTGGACAAAGACCTTTACGGGCCTGACAATCATTTGGTAGAGGTAAGAAGCTTTGCCTTTGATGGCAATCAGTCATTTAACAGAGCCTGCGTGTGTGTGGTGCTTTAGCTGTTACTTTGTTTTCACAGTGGCACAGAACACCCACTACTCAGGAGACTGACGGCTTTCAGGTGAAAAGACCCGGAGACGTGGGAGTGCGCTGTACCGTCCTCCTCATGCTTGACTACCAGGTAAACCAACGGCTAAGAATTTCATTAGTGCAGTGGTGTAATTAAGAGATGCACTGCAATATTAATAGAGTACATTTTAAAGTACCTGTTAAAAAGATTTATTCCTGCCCATCCCTCAATTTTATTAATTTATTTTTAGCTTATTTTGGATGTTTGTATTTGAGAATCACAAGTAGAATATATTTTTTCTCTGAAGCATCATCTTCATTGTAGTGAAATCATTCTATTCGATCTTTTCTTTTTATTTCATGGACAGTTGTATAAGCATTTCACTGCATATCATGCTCTGTATTGTTGTGTAAGTGACCTAGAATTTGAATTCTTTTCAAAACCTGCTTACATCTTTAGTAACCACCAGATGTCGCTATAATCAAGTAAACCAATTGCAAAAGAACTCAACAGGAGTAAAAAGGCCATAAGGGTTTATGTAATTAATTTAATTTGCCGTTTAAGTCAGTGACTAGTAGTGTGATGAGTGTAGAGAGTGTCCTTCTGTTTAAAGTCCTATTGTCTTGCTCTCTCTGTAGCCTCCTCAGTTTAAGCTGGACCCCAGACTCGCACGCATGCTGGGCATCCATACCCAAACCAGACCCGTCATCATCCAGGCTCTGTGGCAGTACGTGAAGACGCACAAACTGCAGGACCCTCATGAGCGCGAGTTCATTAACTGCGACAAATACCTCCAGCAGGTAAGGATGAGAAATCTCAAAGAAAATAAAATCTTTGTGTCCATCAGGCCACAGGTGTATGATTATATAGTAGAGAGGGGAATCACCAGGGACCAGCTGATACAATATTATCACAATACCCTGTATTGCGATATTGTAATCAGTTTTACAAATATGCCAGTTTAATATTATTTCTTACTGATTTTGTTAAAATTCTAAACAAACTTTGGAAATAATTTGCTTCTACCACTGATGCTGTGCTGCCTGCAAACATCTGAATAGTCCAGATCACAGAACAGTGACGTTGTGGCACCGCAAATTAAGTGAATTACAATTATTATTAAAATACTCAGTCAGTGAAGCAATAAATGAATTGTTGCACCAAAAATCGTGATACTTAAATGAATTGATTCTTTTACCTCTATTTCTAGTATATAGTATAAATTATTTTATGGATTATTTTCTTGTTTATCAGAAAATGTTTTTTTATTTGTTTATTTATTTCCCTCCTTACATCATCTTGTTTAATTAGCTAGCTGGCTAAGCTGCTAACTTTGGTGCGTCCTGAACGCTATTTGCTGTTAAGGCACTTGAAATGACCAACCCTAATACATTATTTAAAATATTCAAATTATGGACCCTTGTTCTTTAACTTGTTTTATGCAGAATTTCTTTTACCCCCCCCCCCCCCCCCCCCAATATAAGGGACACCATACCGCACACTAAGAATCCTGAACATAATATAAATGTAGATGTTTTAAAAAGACTTTTGTTGTTCCCTTCAGATCTTTGAGACTCAGAGGATGAAGTTCTCTGAGATTCCTCAGCGGCTGCACGCTCTGCTAATGCCTCCTGAACCGATCATCATTAACCATGTCATAAGGTAGCATTCTTCACATCATGAACTTGATTTTCATGATATAGCTCTAAGCAATCCACTTATTGTTTGTGCTCCTGTACCATCCCTCACCAGCGTGGACCCGAATGACCAGAAAAAGACAGCCTGCTACGATATTGACGTTGAAGTGGATGATACTCTTAAGACCCAGATGAATTCTTTTCTGCTGTCCACTGCCAGTCAGCAGGAGATTGCAGGCTTGGATAACAAGGTATGCAAAAACCCATTAAAGTTTACTGAAGAGCTCTCAGACAGACTTAATGTTAAAATGTCATAGTAGCACACGAGCTAGCAGAACTCACACAGCAGGATGTTGGGGTGTGCATTACAGACATTAACACACACGAAGTCTAAAAGGTAACTGTTTAGAGGTTTTATGTAGACTGTATAAAACAAGCACATTTACAAAATAAAAGTGGAAATGTGTTTGAGTTACAAGGTTTGAGCCACACGGTACTTTTAGGATAAATAATAATAGTAATAATTAAAAAATCATGGTGTAATGGCTATGGGCCGGATCCCCCCGCCCCATGGTCAGTACAAATTTAAGTCGCAGATTAATTGCACAAATCAACTAGCATAGAGCCAAATACATTTTTAGTTACATTCCTTCATGATGTGTGCTTAAACTCCTTAATGAATTAAAAAATTTTACTTTCTCTCTTTCAATCACCCTGTGTTCCCCGGGGTTGCCAAATCACACTGACAAAATCTTGCCTTAGCAGTGCTGAAAATCTGCCCCTTCTCAAAAAACAGCTCAAGCAATAATTGGAGCTCAAAGAGTAGTGCAAAATGTTTTTCACTAAAAATTTGGCAATTTTTTTTTATTACCTGTCCCAAGACACATTTCTACCTCAGTTTGCCTGAGGTTCTGGGGTAGACCAGAGGTTGGACTATGGTTCAGAAGGTCCCGGGTTCAAATCCCACAACCGCAAAGTTGTCCCTGTCAACTGCTCAGATGTATAATGAGATAAAAATGTAAGTCGCTCTGGATAAGGGTGTCTGCCAAATGCCTAAATGTAAATGTACCCTCTTCCTTGAAACAATGGAGTACAAAAACATCAACATTGCTTTCACCTAACAATTAAGATTTTATTTTTGAATGTTTTTATTTAAGGCCATGAACAAAAGTTCCTGCTTAACTGTATTTGTCTGTAGTTTTTTTTTTTTTTTTTAAACCGAAACATGTTTTGTTAGACTTGGCAACTTAGCCCAAAAACATAATAAATTAATTAAAATGTCTAAAATATGCAGGATCATCCTTAGTTTTTGTGCTGTGTGTCTGCTCTCTTTATCCATTCCCCTTTAGAATCTCTTACCCTATTACCCTGCCCCCAAGCGCACGCCCTAAGAACATGTAGTCAGCATTTTCTTTCTTCTTTTGGCCGGAAACATATGCCGGACTTGGGCACCTTGATAAAATGAATGCCTAAGGTTGCTGATTCAGTGTAATGTACAAACTGAAAGCACTTTATCTTTCAAACTCAAAAGATTCATGGTCATAAACTAAGATGAGTCTAAACTAACGGATACTTTGTTTAGTTTTTGTTGGCGAGGTGTGCAAAGCTTCTTCCTCTTACTTACTTTAAAGGTACCATAATTTGTTATTCCTTTAACAAGTTAACACGGGTTGCAGACATTTTTTTTATCAGGCTGGGGGAGGGGCTATCCTAGTGAGATCACATTAAAGAGGGAAATCTGTTCGGCTTGTGTGAACCCTGGCCCATAAAACAAGAGAGAGAAAAAAAGTTCTTTTGTTTGTGTTTGTTCCTGCACATAATCCTTGTAAATGTCAAAAATGTAAAAAAAAAATTGTAAATGTAAAAACACTGCATAATAGGTTCTATATTGTTTTATTAATTCATTTGTTTCTTTATTTCTTAAATTTTTTTAAAATGGAGCCACCAGATACACCAACAAATGCAGATACACCATTTTTATTAATAACCACAATAATCCATAGGGTATTACTCCTTCATTAGCTAAATAGAAAATCAACTGATGGACGTTTTAAATTAGATTGAAATTATGTATCAATGCTCCTTTCAAATCCCTCTGGGCTGTTTCCCCTCCCACCACCCCCTCTGCTGTGTTGCTTGGCCCATGGACTGTGAATCATCTTATAGGGGATTATGGATCAGAGTTAATGGTTTGCCATTACCTTAAACTAATAAGTGTGTTAAAAGGTCATGGTGCTGTTGTGAAACGATTTGCTTGCACAGTGACCTTTGTTTATAGAGTTAGAGTTGGCGATATACATTTGGACTGAGTCTGTCCATCGTCTTATTTCGTCAATTTGTACGGAATTATCTGGCATCCCCTTTGCTCCTGTAGATATTAAAGGATAAAAAGGCATTGTGTTTCAGCACTTAACTAGCTGGATTGATCAGGAATTACAAAGCAAATCATTCACTAGATTTTTTTTTTACTCTTTGTTGTCTTTGCAAAAGGGCATTGATCAGATTAAGCTTAGTCTGGTTCTTCATTGTACATTTGCTTGTTGTTAGTTGCTCATCGGAGAATCCAGATTCAGTTTGTTTTTTGTATGGAGCTGGTGCATTCCTCAGTTGTGGTGTGAACTTTGAGCCCATTGTTTCTCAGATTTGTTTCCAGATGCTCCCTTTGACCTGGTTTCATCACTAGTCAGTCAGTCAGTCTACACTGATTTCATTACTTTCGCAATTCACTGTTAGTTAATCAGTTTGGGTGTAGGCATAATAGAAGACATGGGACATGGGTGTTAAATGTTTATATTTCTCAGTATTATATTATAGCAGTGTTCCAATTTAAAATGAAAGGTTTGAACATGAGCAATGTCGGTATTGAAATTGGTTTCTGTATCAGTTTATTTCAGCAAAAAAAAATCATGACTGGAGATGGTTTAAACTCTTTGTGAAATTACATTGTAATAAAAGTCTCAGTAGAAAGCAGAGTTGTGTTTAAAGGTGAAATTAAGTTCACGTTCACTCACACAATGAGAGTTTGGGACTAAACACCTTTAAGAAAGCCACCGCCATAAGAAAACCACTTATTAGTGAGGCTAATAAGAAATAAAGGCTTCAGTTTGCTATGGAGAATAAAGATTGACTTTGAAGCAATGGAAGTTGGGCATGTGGGAGAGAAAGAGGGGAAGTGTTTAAAGTGATACACCCATCATGCATAGTGGATACTGTACATGCCTCTGGAGGCAGTATTATGGTCTTGGGTTGCTTCAGTTGTTTAGTCCTAGCTAGATGTAGGCTCATTATTTGGCAATAAAATGAAGTCAGCTGACCTGAATGTCCTGAATGACCAGGTTATCACATCAATGAAGTATTCCGGGACTCAGGATGTTTTTTTTTTTGTTTGTTTGTTTTTTTTTGCCCGGCTGTGTAAATGGTTCTGAGCACATTTAAGTTAGGCTAGACTAAGACTAAGCCATAATGTTTGGTAGGATAGGTGTACAATATTAAATGCATTTCTTTTCAACATGCAAATCTTATTTCATTACTCCATTGCAAGTCAGTGACCAGCTCGATTGTAAAAGTCATCAACTGTATGCTCTTCTCAAGTAAACAGTTCAGGCCAATCCCTCAACAAAACAAGAAGAAAAAGATTATTAATAAAGTAAATACTCTGTTCTCTGTGTCTCATTGTGTTGACTGGTTTATTCAGTCTGTAAAGCCAGTGAGTGATTTTGTAAACATTTACACAAGCTACATAGAAAGCTAATGACTATAACTATTAGTCAAGATAAACGCTCACCGCTTCAGTCCAGTCTGTTTTTGTTCTTTATTCTTGAATCTCCTTGGAACAATGCCCAGGAAAGTTTTTATTTTTTTATTTTTTTCCAAGTACTGAATCTTTACATCGTTGTTTTTTGAGCACACCCTGTTCCTTTTGGTCATATTTCAAAGTGTTGTGCATCTTCCGGCAGCACAGCTTCCAAATTGCTCTTTGTTCACGTCTCTCTTCACACAATAGTCCTTTTTTCTCCCTTTAAAAAAATCTTGTGTAGGAGAGTCCTGAAATACTGTAAACTTTAATCTTAAGCGTCATGGTCGCTTAGGGACTAATGTCACAACCGTGCTGAGTTTATTGGCATTTTGCAACTTGTACACTTAAACAGCTATACTGGAGATGACCTGAAAAGATAAACCTTGACGTTCACCCTTGTTGTTCTACACTGTTTTGCTATGACTAACCTTTATGGCTCAGTATTATTGTGTACAAAGAAAAACACATCATTTAGACTAATGGTGTATTTACGTTTGTACTTTGTGTTCTCACTGAGGTAACCCATCCTCATTGTGTTCTATTGTTGCCATTGACCTAGTTTTGTCACCGGTTGGCATGAGTCTATCTCAATACTTTTTTTTTTGTTGAGATTTTGACTTTCGCCTCTTTTCACCTTTAGATTCATGAGACCATCGAGACCATCAATCAGCTGAAGACTCAGAGGGAGTTCATGCTGAGCTTTGCACGTGATCCCCAGGGCTTTATCAACGACTGGCTGCAGTCCCAGTGCAGGGACCTCAAGGTAAAATACACTTTCCCATCAGTCACACAGCTTCATTTTCATGTTTTTTTTTGTCAGAATAAAATCAAGAATGTTCAGTGGACAGTTATAAACCATGCGCTCCTTTTTGCTGGGGTTAAATTGAAAATTTCCATGCTTTAGTACTTCAGGCCTTCTTGTATAGCTATGTGGCTCAGACGTTTCTTGGTGAGGGGCCAGTGCTTAGCTGACTGGACTAACAATGACAGGAGGGGGGTGCATGAGAGTGACTCCGGATTAAGGGTGGTGAATGTTGCTGATTTTACAAAAGTGCAGATGGTAAACACTGTTGTTTTTGACCAGCTGATGAGCCAAGAGTGAGATAGCTATGGGAGTAATGTGGTGTGAATCTTAACCATTTGTGTCTACATTACAGATGATTTATATTGTCTCAGTTCTGTACATTGAGTACTCAAATTGTACAGGAAACATTCAGGTTTAATCTTGCAGCAGCTCTCTAAGACTTCTGAAATAAATACCTATAATGTGTGGATGTCTTTGCCCATCATGAAATGATCTGTACAGTCAGTGTTGACTGGAAATATTAAAATTTTGACTGCCAGTGTCACAAATTGTTGGGGATTACAATTCCACTGGAATGAGTTAGGCTTTTTGTTTGTTTGTGGATTGAGATTAGTTATTGAGCTCAAACTGGAAATTAAATAATTCACTTCCTGTTTCGTGTAGACTATGACCGATGTTGTAGGAAACCCAGAAGAAGAGAGAAGAGCCGAGTTCTATTTCCAGCCTTGGGCTCAGGAGGCTGTGTGTCGCTACTTCTACTCTAAGGTAAGGATTTGTTTCCTGGCTCCAAGTGCTTAATTCAATCTTTCACATTCTAATTTCTGACAATATTCATTATAATCTTGTGAAAAAGTTTTAAAAACCAAAACAAGTGATGGTCTTCGTTTTCTGATTCTTAATAATTCACACCCAAATAACTTTTTCAGGAAGATTAATTTATTTCCTAATTAAAATAGCCAAATTAAGCTTTTTTTTAATATACAGTGGACCCTGGATTACGAGCATAATTCGGTCCGGAAGTGGGATTGTGTTCCAAAACACTCGTAAACCAAATCATCATTTTCCCATAAGAAATAATGAAAACTCAAATTATTCGTTCCACAGCCCGAAAAATTAAATACATAAAAATTATTAATACAATCTATAAAATGAAAATAAAACAAATTAATCTGCACTTTACCTTTTTAAAAAAAGTACAAATAAATCCCAACAGATAAGTGTTTCCATTAGTGCGCGCAGGCGCCGTGTGTGTGGAATTAGCCCATCCCTCGCCTGGTTTTACACAGCAACACTTCTCCCTCTCCCCACCTCGCTTTTTAAGTTTCACCACACACACACACACACACACACACACACACACACACACACAATGGAAAGTTAGTAAAGTTTCTAAAGCATAAATTATCAGGCACTGGTCAGAATTGGAACTTTTCTTTTTTATATATATATATAACGATGTGTAACGATATTACATTTTTAGCATGGGTTTGATCTGTCCTCCAAGTAAAACCAGGAAAATAGAGTATCTATTTTGAGCTGAAATACAATTATTGTGTACCACCTGTGACCGATCTCATTACTCCACCTCTTTATGCAGCACTTGTACCATCCAAATTGGGCTCTAACCTGATTAGCTTGTCAGAATGCTGGTTTGAGGAAAAATCTCATTAGTCTAAATACTTTAAATTAGGCTTATTTGTGGTGTTTCATTCCAGGTCCAGCAAAGGAGACAGGAGCTGGAGCAAGCACTGGGCATCAGGAACACATAAGCAGGAACAGAAAGAACAGAAGAAGCCGTCTGTTGTATTCGGTTCCTTATCAACGACACTAAACTACAGTTTATTTAACCGCATTCCGGCTGCGGTTGGTAGGAGACAATGTCCGGTGTTAATCCTCCTAAACCAGAAAGATTTCACCTGAAAAACCAAACTGTCTTGTCGTCTTCTCTGTTCTGTGTCCTCTTGTCCAGGGGAAAGTAGATCCCCTCTGTCTTTTTAACTTGATCCAACTAGACTCAATTGTTGTTACTGCAGCGGCTGTGGTATGAAAAATCTTCCAGCCGGGTTGTTGCTAGGCTACTAATAGAAGTAAATATGCTTCACTGGTATTTAGTTGCTCTGATAGGATGCATGTAAAACCCGAATCTCCAAGTGTGTTTAGGTAGTGAAGGAGACTCAAGGCCTTGATTTTCCTTAATGTTGAGGCCATGATGCTTTTCATAAACACGCAAATATTACTTATTTAATGCTTACTAATTTGAGTGCGGTGTCTTATGTGCAATGATGTGTCCCAAGTGCACCAAGAAGACATTCTTGCTTCCTGAGACAGACGCCACATTATAAAGTGATCAGGTACCGTTTTATAAATGAACAGGCGAGATCATGGAAGACCCTGGATGCTGTTTGAGGTTTTGAGATAGAGCTCTTTCACCTTAGCCTTGTTTCTCCAGTGCAAAAAAATAAAAAGAATTAGCTTTTTTTCTCCAGACACAAAGCACAGTTTCTTTTTTCCCCCCTCAGTATTGTACCTCTAAGATTGATCGTATGTCATAGTTTTGTCTCAAAGTGCTAAATAGCTCAACAAGCCTTAAAGCTGGTTGATTATACTCGGTTTCTCATGACTGAACCATACAGGAGGTTTAATGATCATGCTTTTTTGACATGATGCTTCCTTAAGTTACATGTTTAACATTTAACCTCCCCTTGTGAGATATTTAAAGCTCTCCTGACTGACAGTACTTTAATCACTGTAACATATCGA
Source organism: Clarias macrocephalus (assembly GCA_011419295.1). NCBI lineage: Eukaryota > Metazoa > Chordata > Actinopteri > Siluriformes > Clariidae > Clarias > Clarias macrocephalus. Next base: position 80,361 of record JAAGKR010000179.1, on the reverse strand, counting down.
GTTAATTTCGTCACATATGAAAAGAATTCCTTTCCTTAACGGCTGCTGCATAGATTGTAGTGGATTCCAGATTGTGGTTGATGTGGGGCCACTTTTAGTGTTTTTTTTTTTTTTTAGTTCTTTCTTTCTATTCTCCCCCCCCCCTTTTGGAAACGGTAGATATTTTGTCTTTTGATATTTTTTAATCATAATAATGTCTATATGAATATTACTTAGGTTTAGATTCATGTTACAGAATTAGCGTAGTACCTCAGCTTTACAAGACTATGAAATACTGAGCTGATGCTTAGAAGTAGTCGACCGGCTTTAAAATCAACACCGATGTCCATGCTCAGGTATTTTCTCCTTGAAGCGGTTCTTACCATTTCATCGGCCATAAATGAATACTTCAGTCGCATACACCCACACTTTCATGAAGGACACACCAAGAGCCATGATTTGTAGTGGGTGTGAGGTAGGATTTGCCAAATGTTCTGAAAAGTGAAGAAATGATCATGTGCTGAAGATTTTCAGATTCTCACTATTTAACCTGGTGTGCATCAATTCATTTTTTTCATTACAAAAAGTGTAATATTTTTTTTTCTTCTTTTATGGACCAAACTTGTTTGAATGTGTCAGCCTTATAATAAAGATGAGCTTATATCAATGTTTACTGTTTTATTTCATAACCCTAAATATTGAGTCATGTTCCAAAGTATGACATGATATAAATTAATCACCTCTTTCTTTCATAAATAAAGGACAGAAATAAGAGACCTGAATTATGAAGCCATTAACTATAAAAGTCTGAGCTGTCATTCATTACAGCCCACCAGTTTGTTCTATTCCTTAGTGTATGGTATTGATCTGTACAAAACAACCATTTTAAAGTGAATTACATTTTAGTGTTTCACCTTGATTGTTTTTTCTTTCTTTATCCTTTTGTGTTTGTTTTAAAATATGGCAATTAGGATTTTGCTGTGCAAAAGGTTAGTTATTTGAGTAATTTAGACAAACGATCCTTTACGCAAGGTATAAACTCATGAATGAATCTCTGTAATGCCTACAAAGGCATGGTAATTTAGGATACCAAAGATGATTATATTTAATATAATATTTATACATAACTTACATAAGTAGACTCCTATAGTTTTATGATGAATACATATTTACCATTTTTTTCCTATTATAGTTGTTTCCTCCTTTTTTTTTTAGATTACATTATATCAATCTTTAAGCAATGCTAAAAGTACAAATTCATAACAAAAAGTCTGACTTTTAAAGAGAGTTCAGTTTAAAGAACAGGGTAAAGCATCCATAGTCATGACCTAGTGAACCTGGACATTTCTGAAAGATATTTTCTTGTATTGAAAAACACGTTGACTGAGCCTAGGTGAGTTGTCGCTCTTCAAGCCCCTAAAGGAAATGAATGTATTAATTCATAAACCTTACTCTTTTTTTTTCTTTTTTTTTTTTTTTTTTTGCAAAGAAAATTTTATTCCATATCTTTTCACTTTTTGGCATATCTGTGTAGAATGAGTGTGTGTGTGTGCTCCCCACAATGGATTGGCACCCTTATCCAAGTCTCTAAGCCCATAGGCTAAGCAGTACAGAGGAGGAATAAATGAATGACACCTTAACCTTACTTTGGTTAAAAAAAATAATTAAAAAGATAAATGTACATTTTTTTGTTACATACATTTCATATTCACTCGATTATTTTCTTTTCATATACATTCCATGCATGAAAGTATTGATTATTAACTTTCATTTGCATATCTATATGTAGATCCATCCATGTGTATACAGAGGCATGCCTTAGGGTTGCCAGATTTGTATATTACATACTTCACTTGAACAACAAATATGTTGAATGAACACTCATATACAGGTCAGCCACTGTCTGATCTGGCAACACTGAGCTTTCACTGTGTTTGTGTTGGTGCTGGTGTGGAATGTCCTGGGAGAGTTTATCTAGTCCAGCTGGGGTGGAACGGGTATGAATCTGGCAACCCGTGCCAGGACTATAAATACGCTCTGCAGTGGCGTGTGGGTCGTGTTGAAGCACACAGCAGCTCCTCCGAACAGCCTGGAAACTCCAACACTGCACCATGGCACCTAAGAAAGTCTGTCTTATCGGCTCTGGTAACTGGTGAGTACTCGCGCGTGTGTGTGTGTGTGTGTGTGAACTCTGCACCAACATGTCACACGTTTTGTCACACGCTTCTGCGTGTATCGCACAGTAAGATGAACAGGTCGCGTTTTATCCTAACGGACAGAGCTTCCTCATATACAGCAACCTGGTTATAAATAAAATAATAAGGACTGATGGACGAGTCGCTTCCCGAGGAACCGATTCTTTTGAACGAGTCATTTGTAATGTTCGAATCATTCGATTCTTTTAGCAAGAACAAGTGAAGAATTAAATAACTACTAATTTTAAAATAACAAAACAAAGAAACAAATACCCTTTGATTCCCTAGTGAGAATAATAACTCAAATAAGGACATGTTAAATGTGTATAGAAACAAAATTAGGAACAAATAAATGAAGTGCAAAGTGTTAATTCAGTTCATAGAAGTAAGACTTTAATTGTAATGTATTAAGACAATCATCTATCTTAGGCACCTCTGTAGTCTGTAGTAGGGATTGTGGAGACCAATGGAGATTATCAAACTACAGTATATTTATTACCATTTTTATGATCGTGGTAGGACTGGAGACCATGTCACCGATAACTCAAATAAGAACATATTAAATGTGATTAGAAACAAAATTGTGGATAAATAAATATATTTGGCTTAGTGGTGATCACTGTCGCCTTGCACCTCCAGAGTCCGGGTTCGATTACCGCCTCGGGTCTGCGTGCACAGAGTTTGCATGTTCTCCCCGTGCTTGGTGGGTTTCCTCTCACAGTCCAAAGACACATTTGGTTAATTGCAGTTCCCAAATTGCCCGTAGTGTGTGAATAAGTTTGTGTGTGTGTGTGTGCCCTGTGATGGATTGGCACCCCGTCCAGTGTGTACCCCGCCTCATGCACAAAGTGAGTGAATAAATTAAGTATAAATTTTTAATTCAAGTCTTAATTCTTTAAACTTAGCAGTTTTTTTTGCCTTATGTTATTATGTATTAAGAACTGTATATTAAGATTGTATGTGGGTGGTACAGTGCCTTAGTGGTTAGCACTGTTGCCATACACCTCCAGGGTCTGGGTTCAATTTCCGCCTCCTGTCTTTGCATATTCTCTCTGCGCTTGGTGGATTTCCTTCGGGTACTCAGGTTTCCCCCCCGCAGTCCAAAGACATGCAGATTAGGCTAATTGGCGTTCCCAAATTGCCCGTAGTGTGTGAGTGAGTGTGTGTATGTCAGTGTGCCCTGCGATGGGTTGGCACCCTGTCCAGGGTGTACCCTGCCTCGTGCCCTAAGTCTCCTGGGATAGGCTCCAGGCCCCCGTGACCCTGAATACAGGATTAAGCGGTAATGATGATGATGATGAGTTTAATCAGAATGTATATATGTATGTAAAAAACCCGTGCCACCAATATGCATGCAAGCATATGCAGTTCAGCGTACCAATATATATAATGAATTAATTTATTATGATAAAACCATGTAATTTGTTAAGCTTTTAAATCTGATTGTGGTTGGCTGTGCGGCATGTAGTGCCCTTTATCATTCATCTATTGATTGCATTCAATCGAATACTGGAAGAAAGTCTACAAATCGAAAGAATCAAACATGAAGATTCACTTTAACTGACTGTCCAGAGGAATCGATTCAGTACTTTGATTCCTAGCATTACCCTTGAGATGTATAGGTGCTGAGTAATGCCCTGAGACAGAAGGAAGGACTGACTACAAAAGTATTATCACACAGTTTAGATATATTTTCTACTCCGGTTCCTTTACTTTTTGTTTCTTGACTCGTATTTGCTGTTTGCTGTTTCAAAGTGTAGCTGATTTTTGCTGGAGATCAATGAGGTGGGATGTCAAAGTCTGTTCCTGTGTACAAAGAACAGACGTTGCGTCTGATGCAACATGCTCTGAATTACACTGATTACACTTCATCATCACCCATTCTGCATGCACACCTGTCTGAGGTGACCTGCCTCAGACTGGTGTGCATACTGGTCATGCCAGTGTTCCCTGGATAAGATCTGACTCTCAAATTATTTTGAAGATTATTTAACTGATTCGTAATAAAACATTACAATGCAAAACATCATGCACAGTACTGTGTAGCTTCCCCCTTGAGGCATGACGCTACAACACCTCTGGGACCGTGCTTTGATGTCTGGCACCAGGACATTTCCAGTGGATCCTTCAGATACTCTGGGTTGCAGGGTGGGGCCTACGTTGATCAGACTTGTTTGTCCGGGACATCCCATGGATATTCAATCGGATTAGGATCTGGGGATTTTGAGGGCTGGTTCGGCAGCTTTGGGCTGTTTGCCTGGTGCACTGGGTGTTCTGGTGTATTTCTATTGTGGCCAACATTGACCATTTTCAATGATTTGTGCTGTATTGGCTGTTCTGTGGGAATAAACTAGACAGGCTGGCTGCATGTCCACACAGATTAGCCAGGCTCCCACAAGTGATCCTTGGGTTTCCATGATCCTGTCACCAGTTTACTGGTATATAATTGATAATCAAGGTTAATGTTATGGCTGATTGGTCTATATTTGAGGCATATAGCTGCAATATATGTTAAGATTTTGCAGTCAAATTGGTCCATGGCTCTAAATAACCTTAAGATCCTCAGTTAGCATTCATAGCTAATAGATTGTTGCGATTCTTCCTGATATCAAATCCCACATTACAGCATCACAACTTTACAAAGCCTTCTAATTCCTAAAATAAATGTCCCCAAGCTGCACTAAAATGTTACTGTATTTGTCCCGTGAGCCATGACAGTGTTGCTGAAATGGAGGTAATGATTAAACCCTTCTGTGTTGCATCACAAGCTCTGTGTTAGGAAATCATTTTACTTTCGCCCTTCAAGGGCCACGATCTCCCTGAAGACATTTCCCACACATTATTTTTGCAAAACCTAGTTATGAAATAACAATCAATTACAAAATATCGTAACATTTTATATACTCCGTACTATGTAGGCTATGAATGTTGATTTCTGTAATATTTCCTAGATGAACCATGTCACATTTTACCTTTCGTAGGTGTTTAGATTTGATGCTCCTGATTTCACATGAGATCTTCCCTTGTTCTCAGGCTAACAAAACAGCACCTGACATGGTTTGGGGCTGTTAGCTGGCTGTTAATTAATAAACATTACATTTTGTGGGGACTATCTGTAAACCATGTTACACCATGTGGATATGGTTTGCCAGGTTCATGCTCATTGCTTTGCTTCTTCGCCATTCTCATTGGATTCCTCTGATACACCAGATGTTTTATCCACTAGAAGTTTTTGCAGAATTATAGTAACCCAGCAATCTCTAGAAAAAGTTCCCAAAGATATAGATATGGGTCTAAAAAGGTCATGTGTGTTTACAGTTTATTGTCTCTCCATGCGAGGCCCGATAAAATTAATCCACGATTAAGCCTCTAACTGAAGGAAATGACTGATCAGGCAGTTTTGTGCTATCGGCAAAAACTATGGAAACACTTACAATGTAATGTAGCATAAAATCATTATGCCTAATATCCTGAACTGGTCAGAGCTCTGTTCAGGAAACTCAGGTTCTTCCACTCCAGTATTGACAAACCATGTCTTGATGGAGCTAACTTGGTGCTCAGAAGCAGGTTTTAGTCTCTTGGTTCCAGCGAAGGGAAACTTGGCCTCCACATATTTTTCATTACTATACACACAGCAAATTCCCCAGTGCTGAATTAACACCCACCAATGTTTAGATAAGTCCAGTTGACTCAGACAAACTCTGAATGTGTTAAATCCACACTGGGGAATTTACTGTGCAGTGTCATTCCTCACTATCCCAACAGATACACTGATTACTTTCTCACAGCTCCTTAAATACAGTACAGTGTGCTACTAATTATCTACAATATGTCGCTTTTCTTTCAATGTGTCCACCTTATCCCTCTGATCTCCTCCAGCACTACATTTGTCCTTGATCCCCCAAATCTTTATTGTCTTAAACACTTCTCAGTAGTAATGAAGGTCTACATTTTTGTTGATCCACAGGGGTTCTGCCATTGCCAAGATCGTGGGCACCAACACCACCAAGTATGCCACATTCGAGGACACAGTGAACATGTGGGTGTTTGAAGAAATGGTGAACGGACGCAAACTCACAGAAATTATCAACACTGAGCATGAGAATGTCAGATACCTGCCAGGACACAAGCTGCCCCCTAACGTGGTATGACAGACTTGCTTCTTGTTTTTCAAAAGTCTGTTTAATAAAATGCCATTGATGGCAAACAACACATTCTAATGCTTAAAGGTCTTTCTTGGTGGCACAACAGTTGGTGACAGGTAGTGCTGAGACCTGTTTATTGTCCACTAGGACTTTCACACTCTAAATTTATACTTCCTGGGCAAAGAAATCACCACCTAGGTTTAACCAAGCAAATAGTTAAGAGCCTTCCAATGGATAGTTACTGCAGTGATTAATACGTATAGGCTGGCAACAAGTTATTTAAAACTAACTGATGCAGTGAGTAGCTTCTCATTTCTTAAACAGCCATGTCAGGTAACGCTGAAACTCAAAAAAATGGTTACGACGCATTATTTGATAACCTGAATGAGAGATCACTTAAATGCTTAGCGTAATTAAGAAGAATTAAAAAAAAAACAAGCAAAGTAGATCACATGGCTATGTTTAGTAATAAAAGTAAGAACATTTTCACATGCACAGGAGGAGAACTTCAGCAGGAGGGACTGGGACTAAACAGCTGTGTAGCCTTAAGAATACCAGCTATCAGTGACACTAATGGGGGGGAAAGCTTTAATTTGCTAGGGAGCATAAAGAATGGACTGTGGAGCATTGGAATTAGTCTGATGAGTCTAGATTTACCCTGCTTCAGACTGATATGTGCACCAGGGTAGGAAGAGAAGCAGACGCCTGGTCATGCCTCGTGCCTCCTGTGTTATGGTCTGGGGTTGCTTCTGTTGGTCAGGTCTAGTTTCAGAAATGTTACCTGCCCCAAAAAATAAGGTCAGTTGACTACCTGAATATAGTGAATGAGCATGTTTTTCCATCATTGGATTTTTTTTCCATCTCAGGCACATTCTAAGATGACAATGCCAGGATTTATCAGGCTCAAATTGTGAAAGAGCGATTCAGTGAGCATGAGACATCATTTTCACACATGGATTGTGTGAAATAAATTTTTTTTAGTTTGTGTGGCTCTTTTTTTCTTTTTTTTTTTGGCCCGTGCAATGTATATAAACTGGATATACACACACCCCCGGAATGTGTTCAGAACAAACTATGAATTAGAGCAATTTAATTACTACCTTTACACTATTAGAAATGTGAAGAAATGAAATACCATGCAGAAGACATTATGGCTTATTGATTGTAACTAATATATAGATTATGACAGTTAGTACTCACCTCCAAGCACATTCTTTTATGACATTGTTCAATTTTCTGCAAGAAAAAAAAAAGTTCATTTGGCGCTTTATGTGTGTGAGGGAGTATAAGTGCGACTTTCGTCTCCCAGATAGAGTAATTAGCTAGTGGGTGGGAACAGGCTACAACACCACCCTCAACTATTAAACTGGTTTAAAATAACACTAAATACTTAACACTTCATTAACAAACTTTTCAGTCCTGTGCTGTTATTTAGTTTAAATATTATGCTGGCCATTTTTAGTAAAATGGCGTGTCCAGGGCTAAAATAGTTTTTTTTTTTTTTTTTTTCCAGCAGAAAATTTCCATTAAAATCAGCTTGATCTTGTTTCTGGAAAACAAAAACAAAAATTACAGCAAGTACTCAGGGCCATGCCATACTTCAGTTATGCAGGAGTATAATGTACTTTATCTTATTGTAGTATATTGTCTCCTTTATCGATATCTGTATGTATTGTTGAATATATACAATCTTCAGAGCAGATACCGTTGAACCACAAAGTTACAGTAAATCATAAACTTGTTGTCTTTTCCAGGTGGCTATTCCTGATCTAGTAGAGGCTGTGAAAGGGGCGGACATTCTAATCTTTGTAATCCCACACCAGTTTGTCAAGAAAACATGCGACACAATCAAAGGTCACATCAAGTCGGATGCAGTGGGAATGTCCCTGATCAAGGCAAGCTCTCAGACTTATGCAATATGGGTACTCAGTTATCTAACGGTATACTGTATAGTATCTAAAGTGAAAAAGAGATCACTATATACTATAGGAAGATTTATAGATTTTACTTTAAAGTTTTGCTTTTAATTTACAGAGAAGGTTCTACAAAAAATCAATGCATTTTATATAAATCCGTGTGCAATGCTTTGTTTGCGTCCTTCAAGCATCATTCCTATGCTACAGTTTTAAGTTCATGGTAGTCTGACCTAAATTGTGCTCTATGGTAGAGCTTGACAAACTGTGGACCACACCTTTCATGACAGGGTGTAGATGAGGGCTGAGATGGAACTTCATGGATGGATCTCCATATTTTAACATCATTCCAAAATATGGCAAAAGAGCAATCAGGTTTTTTTTTTTTTTTTCATAATTCAAACGGGAGATGAGTCACTTAGGATTTGCTCAGTGGTTTTGAAGTCTCTCTATTAACTGACATTCTCTGGAAGCTGTGCACCCTTTCTAATTTGGTCAAAAAATGGTCAAAAGTAGCATTTTTTGATAAGGACTTAAGGTTTCTGCTTGAAAAATGTAAAAGTAAATGGAGTGACCGTTTTAGTGTGTCTCAGGAAACAACCGATTCAGGTTGTCAAGGATACAGATTTTATTCATGTTTTGTTATGTACCTATGTTCTGTTACCGGCTCCAGGGTGTTGATGAGGGTCCAGAAGGGTTAAAACTCATTTCTGATGTCATCAAGGAGAAGCTGGGTATCACTATGACTGTGCTAATGGGAGCCAACCTGGCCAATGAGGTGGCTGATGGCAAATTCTGTGAGACCACTATTGGTAAGTAAGCAAGCATTGTTCAAGAAAATGTATAAAACATTTCAGGAGGTGCTGTTAAAGTAAAATAGTCAATGTCAATACACACCTTATTTATTGGCTTCTATTTGAGCACCCAAGTATAATTGATTTTTTATAACAGCAACACAACCTGAAGTGCATCCGACACGGTGGCTTAGCCGTTTTCACTGTGGCCTCACACCCCCAGGGTCAAGGGTTCAGTTCCTACCTTGAGTCTATTTACATTGAGTTTGCATGTTCTATCCCTGTGCTTGGTGGGTTTCCTACGGGTAATCTGGTTTAATCCCAGTCCAAAAACATGTGGATTAGGTTACTTGGCATTCCCAAATTGTCTGTGGTGTAAGTGTGTGTGTGTCATGCAATTGATTAATACCCTGTCCAGGATGTACCCTGCGTTGTTCCCCAATTCTCCTGGGATAGGCTCCAGGCCCCCGTGACTCTTTACACAGGATAAATAGCATAGAAGTTTAATGAATGAATACTGAAGTGTTTTATTCTTCACATAATATATTGCTCTTGCAGTTGGTATACTTGTCATTGTCTCTGTTAACCCATCTAGGGTGTAAAAGCAAAGAACACGGTTCACTGCTAAAGCAACTCATGCAGACACCAAACTTCCGGGTTACTGTCGTGGAAGAGTCTGATGTTGTGGAGATTTGTGGAGCTTTGAAGGTAGCTACTTTGATTGATTTACATAAATGTGATCATTAGCAAAGACATCTGTTCATGGACTAATTTGAAGCAGATGTAAGGCAAAAGACCTGTGAAGTGTAATTTTCTTTCCAGAACATTGTGGCAGTTGGTGCAGGCTTCTGTGATGGTCTCGGCTTTGGTGATAACACCAAGGCGGCAGTAATCCGTTTGGGTCTAATGGAGATGATTGCATTTGCAAGACTCTTCTGCACAGCCAGTACCGTCTCCCCCGCCACCTTCCTGGAGAGCTGTGGCGTCGCTGACCTCATCACCACCTGCTACGGGGGACGCAACCGTAAAGTCGGTGAGGCTTTCGCCAAAACCGGCAAGGTCAGTCTTTGGCGCATAGTGTCTAATTGTTGGTTACCCTAGTTGGATATTGTGTCAGGAAAACAAAAATGTGCTTTTACCATCTTCAGTCAATTGAAGAGCTGGAGAAGGAAATGCTGAATGGGCAGAAGCTTCAGGGTCCAGCCACTGCAGCTGAAGTCAACCACATTCTTAAGCACAAAAACATGGTGGACAAGTAAGTTTACGCAACCGATCCATAAGAAAAAACATTCATACTCAAGCCACTACCAGGCCATGTAATGGAAATACAGATTCTTACATTGGTTCCAAACTGTGTTTGATGATGCTCTCAAACATGCAAGCATACCTCCCCCCCCCAATTGAATTCTCTGAAAAATTTCTCAGACAAAACCTATTGAAAGCTGCAGTGTAAAAATATTCCTACACTAATTGACTCTTAGTTGTGAATGTTGGCAAGGTTTCCTGCAGTGGACATCCAAGGTGTATTCCTAACTTGGCTCAGTCTCAGGCATTGGTCCCAGAAATATAGCCTGACATTGTCCCAGTGCATGAATGAATCCACATAGTTGAAGTCCAAGCTTGGCCTTTAAAAGGAGTTGATTATTTTTGGTCTCGAACTTAGTTTAGTCTTGCATTCATTTGGACTTGATCTTGTCCCTCTTATGACCTGATCATTTGGCCTTGACTCACCTATGACCTGATTTTGACTCAATCTTGGCCAGTCCTGATTTTTACCTTGTCTTATACTTGACAATACCAAACTTGACCACTGATGCTTTGTTTTACAAATTTCAGTTTATTAACAAAAACTAAAATTCTGAGTTTAATTTTTGAATTTAGACTTAACAAATGGACTAGTATACTTGCAACAAAACTCTTCTAAAGACATTTACTGTTTGGTTCAGGTAAATAAGGTTAAGAACTAAAAATAATAGTGTATTTTTAATAGGTGCCCTTCAAGGAGTTACATAAAATATCTGATCTTCGGTGTGCAATATTGTAATAACTAATGTTTAAGGCAATACATAGAACACTTTTATTGTCTTACTGTAAATGTCTTGTTCTTCCAGATTTCCTCTGTTCAATGCAGTGTATCAGATCTGCTTCCAGGGCCATCCAGTGAAAGAGTTCATCAGCTGCTTGCAGAATCACCCAGAACACATGTAACTCATTGACCAACCTGAAGTTCGATGGGATTAGTCTAGCGAAACAGATCCTACTAATCTAGTGATGGGGAGAATGTTGCTGTCTACACTGTGCCTATATTTCTTACTGATGGAAGAAGACTCTGATCTAGGGCTAATCTGAGGATGTCCTCGCCAAGCTTTGTTTCAAAATGCCACACCTTGAAAAAGCCTTAAGTCAACATTCTACAACATTGAGATCACAGTGCTTGTGTTGTTAAGGATGTCTGATTTTAACCTTAACCTAGGACTTTTTTTTTTTGTTTTGTAAATGTCAGATGTCCGTACAGTTACATAACCGTAATGTAACTGCTCTTGAGTGAGTACAGTAGGCTGGACTGTAACAATTGTGTGTGCGCCAACAAAATCTTAAGGAGTGCAAATTAAAAGTGCCTTAACTGGGTTTTACCTGAATATTCATCCCGTTCAGACTTTTGTTTTCTGTTAAATAGGAAACTCCCAAATACTTGTACTGATACAATGAGTACATCCTGTCTTTACAATCCAGCCTGTTTTTGATTCCATGTGGATGCCTCCAAACAAGACATACTGTCATTTTAAAATAAATTATTTAAACTGAACCCTTAAACATATACGTTTGTGCGAGCTTTGTTGTATAATGCATGCAGTTTGATGGAAAACAAACGAACATTATTAACTCCTGAATGAATCTGGAGCTCTACAGTTTTGACTTGCAAGCACTCAAACACTCTAAGCATGACATATGATTCTTGCCCCACATGCCCCTGAGTGTTACCCTAAACTCTTCACCTTTAGCAGCTCCAAGCGTCATCCTTTGACCTTTATTAGGTACGAAGAAGCACTGTACATGTAGATCTTGTGCCGAAGTAATAACGTGCATCCTTCTTACATTGTCAAGATACACTTTAGGAATAAATTCTCTGTTTAGAATCACTGTTGCTATATGCTATTATTATTATTATTATTATTATTATTATTATTATTATTATTATTATTATTATTAAACCTTTATCTTATATATGTTTCGTTTACACTAGTGCACCTTTCTTGTTACTTATAGTCTTGAGCCACCCCACATTAAAATTTTATTTAAATATGTAGATTAAATTTGAGAAATGCAAGGGTCCTAAAGGTTTAATTTAAAAACTGGTTATTTAGGGAACAACCTCAGCAGCAACATCATTTCCCCTCTTGTCTGTTCCAACCACTCAGCAATCAGCATCACTAGTAGACTAATCACTTATTTTTTATTCTAGCATTACAACCTGGAATTGAAATACGGTATCAAAACAAGCCCAAAGGAATTATCCTGAACTGTGAACATTGCACAGAGCAACATTAACTCCATCCACCCATCCATCGTCAATACCGCTGATTCCAGTGCAGGGCAAACGGGGGGCCCTGGAACCTATTCTAGGGAACTCGGCACAAGGTGTCGTACACCCTGGATGCGTTGCAGGTCACAAGCAGACACCCACCCAATCGTGCACTAAGGGCTAATTTGGACTGTGGGAGGAAACCGAAGTAGCCCCAAGGAATTCCATTTTGATTTAGACTTGACAAATGTCCTATCAATCCCAACGAAACTTTTCTTGAATCAATCTCTTGTTGTCTCAGGTCCCATCTTTCACTATTTGTTGAACAAATTTACACAGGTCTCAGAGCTCCCCCAAATGTGTATTAATGCTCTATAGCTAAAATATAATGTATTTTCTACCTTAAACTCCCTTTATCTCAGTCTTTTGGTGAATGTGCTGTTGCTGTGTTTATGCTAAAGAAATACTGCCAAGCCTCACCCCACCGGAGAACAGCAAACTTGAGCAAAAGATAGGGGGGGCGGGGTATTGCCTTATTAGAGGGGATCTAATTGTGGATCCAATAAAAAGAATGGATGCACGTCTTTGGACTGTAGGAGGAAACTCGCCACGCGTCGGAAAAACATGCAAACTCCCAACCCTTGAAGTGTGAGGTAACAATGCCAGTTTTTTTTTTTTTTTATGTAGTATTACAAACAAAAGAAATATGGCTTTACCCCAACAACCTAGGGGCCATGCCTAAAAAGTTAGTGGTCCAGGTCCTGGGTTCGATTCCTGCGTCCGGTCTGTGTGCATGGAGTTTGCCTGTTCTCTCCGTGCTTGGTGGGTTTCTTCCAACAGTCCGAGAACATGCAGATTAGAGTAATTGGTGTTTGCATATTGCCTGTAGTGTGTCAATGTGTGTGTGAATGTTGACCGGAGGTCCTAGCACGGTTGTAAAAATGGGAATAAATACAGTGTTCACCATTGGCCTCTATGGTGCCTAGTTCGACTATAGAGGTTCCTGGATGGATGGAAAGTCCATTTTTTTTATTTCCTTGTGGAAGCCCCTGTAACTCAGTCAAGGCAGCATGGGGGAATATTATTGACATCTATGCTATGCGCCAGACCTTATTGAGAATGATTTATGTTTTACCTCATTATATATTCAAGCAGTTGTGGCCCAACCTGGCCTTTAAATCTGGAAATTTTCAATCAGTAGTCCAACACCTTAATCACTGAACCAGCCCTGCCCAAATATGGAAGATATTGTGTGACAATGTGTGATGCATGTCAAAGGTAAATCAGATCTAATGGTAACCAATTAATTACTACTTGTGGCTACAGTCTTATTAAACAGTATCATGTTGGGTGAAAAAAGTCCCCATTGCCCTCCATGATGGGTAGTTTTTGGTTGATATGAGGGCACCTTGGGACAGAGCAGTTATTGGCTAATGACTGAATAGGAGATAAAACCAAGGACACACAAATGCACAATGTTTATTGGTTACATAATGTAGCATGTGGATGTTCAGGTGTCGCACTGTGAGGATGTGTGCATCCTTTTGTGCTTCGTGTCAAAGCAGAACACAGCACTGTCACTCCCAGCTTTTAGGAAGAGAATCTTAGGTGCACAAGGCCAAACCATTACTGACTCTTTCCAAATGGGAATTTTGAATGTTGTTTTATAATTATAAGGTTATCATTATCTACAAAGTACTTCCACGGTTTCTCATTTCACACTGGCCAAAATGGTAAAACTGTGAAGAAGGGAAGGCGCCACATCTAGGTTAAAAGTTTGGTGAATTATTTATTTATTTGGATCCCATTTACAGACTGATTTTCAATATTTTTGCTGGTCACTATTGAATGAAATTCATTAGTCATAGCCAATCCTCTGCTTTAGAGATCTTCACAATGTCAAAGCCAACTGACTGTAATCCCATGAATACTTTATGGGTCGCCCTGCAGTGGCTTCCACTGCTATTAATATTGCTTTCTAGCAGGGACAGTTAGAGCTATTATTAGCGGAGTGTGGAAAGAGCAATGGACAGTAAGGACAACCCATGAGACATGGTTTAGTGTCCACTTATGGACTAGTGATTTATTCTGCTAAAGATAAAGACTGTAGTAATCAGAGAGATCTGGTGGTGATTTTTAGACATTTAAAGCATCTGTCAGATGAAGACAATGTTTTTTTTTTAATGTATAGGTTATTTTAATAGAAACGTTTTTATCATTTCAAGTTAACTGCCAGAAGAAGTGTACAAAGAGTTGATAGGCTAATCATAGATACTAGTGCTGTTCTTATAACTTCCACAAGATGGCAGCACTAACAAACTGATATTTTGTATGGTTTCATGGCTTTCACGCTGCTCTCTTTTTAATTGGTTTGAAATGTCCCAAGGTCTCCTTTTCTGTCTCCTGGATTTTCTTTTTCTGATTTGACGTATGGCAAAAATGTATTGCTTTGTTTGAGGTACTTTGAGTTAATCTGTGATGAAGAGTAAGAAGCATCTCTGTCCTTAGGCTAGGTAATGAATATATTTTTTTTTTACTTATTAAATTCATTAAAGATTTAATAAAATAATACCTACCTGTTCAATAAACACATATGCTACATATGCTACCTGTTTACTAAATAAATATGTTACATATACCTATGCTACCTGTTTACTAAATAAATATGCTACCTGTATACTAAATACAATACTACATATACTGTACGTATGCTACCTGCATACTAAATACATATGCTACATATACATATGCTGCCTGTTTACTAAATAAATATGCTACGTATACATACAGTATGCTACCTGTTTACTAAATACACATGCTTCATATACATATGCTACATATACATATGCTACATATGTAGTATGTATGACATCCTGGATGGCAAAAGGTTACAGTAACAGTTACAGTCTTGAAGGTCTGACTTTAATCTAAGAATTTTGACTTTAATCTCAGAATTCTGACTTTTTCCCCTTCAGAATTCTGACTTTGATCTCAATTTAAACTCAGTTCTTTCTCACTTCTTACTTTTTTCCACAACATTTTTTTCATTTTGTTAGCATTATTATTTCATTTTCATTTCATTTTTTCATTTTGTTAGCATTATTATTGTAATCTTAGAATTCTGCCTTTAATCTCACAATTCTGACATTAAACTCAGAATTATTTTTTTCCTCAGAATTTTCATCCTTTATTTGTTCCTCTAGTAAAACTGAAATCTGCCAACAACATATTGCATTAATTTGTAAATTAATATTAGCATTATTACATTTAAAATTAGTTTATATTTATATTCAATTTTGTCGAATTTTATCACTTAGGTTATGATAGCGATGCCTTTCCTTCTTTAGTCTTTCTCAATCTTTTTATTTTTATCTCCAAAACTTAGATGACAAAAACCTGCTTATCATATTACCGAGAAAGTGAAGACAGTCATGTGGTGGAAAACTCACTGACAAAGAAGTGCCCCTGGAGACTCTTCATATAAATAGCTCCTTAGAGAAAGCTTCACCATATCTGTGAGTCTTACTTCTTCTGTCTTGAATAACAGCACATTATTTTTCACCTTCTGTTTATGTTAGCGTTACATTGTGTACAGTGTGCACTTACGAGTCCCCATGTATAAGCTGTTATTATAGAAACAGTAGCACATCTACAGTATCTAATCTTGTGCTTCATTTTTTAACACACATGTTATAAAGTAGGTAAAATATGGTAAAAGGTGAGCATGTCTATTTTTCCATGCATTTGAACCCTTAAATGTGCATTCATCTTTCAACTCTGACTTTTAACCCTCTTCAGGGTCTTTCCCATGAATTGAAATGCAGAAGTCAGTTTAGTCACTGTTCCTATTGAAATATGAGCCAGTTGAGCAGTGCTTATGACTGAAAGGTTCGCACTAACAATGAACCCTTTTACAATGTCTAAAAGTGAGATCATCAGGTCCTACTCAGCACTTCATACCTGTACATGTATAAACAACTGTAGATAGCATTCTCACACACTCCTCCATTCACATCCACAGCAGTGTGGTCTCTCTCTGTGTGTTCACTGTCTCCCCCTAGAGGACATCTCTCTCATTAAACTGCCTGAGCAGAAGGAACAGAGCACTTCCTCATCCTTATCACGTGTGTAAGCGTTGCCAGATGGAGTGTTTATCCGTTTAAGAATTGCTTTTAATCAAATTGGAATGGAAACAGGCTTTGGGATGATGAATATTAATTGAACTCATGAACTTAAATTTGTCCTCATGAGAGTGGTGGTGGATCTGGAGCCGATGGAATGAACAATGGGAGTTGAAGGCTTTGAGTCAATTCCAGGTCTCTTGTTAAAATGTTTTAATTGGATAATCTGACATGGAGGACATGTTATCAGTCTGTTATAGAATTCATAAATTACCTTTTCCATCACTCCTCCAGTGCTCTGACCAAAGCTCTGTCCCTGAACGCATTGAAACCTGGGTTTTCTCTGTGTCCTCCTGTTTCCCCATCAAACCAAAGTGTGATTGATGTTTCCAAATTGATTGTAAACATACAACAGAGTCTGTGTGTTCACCTTAATGCTCTTCTCGACCCTAAACACAATAAGTATTTTCTGCTATGTTTAATAAGCGTGTTCAACCTTATCCTTGTGGGTACACGCAAAGTAGATTCCACACCTGATAGTCTACTGAAGGCCAAGAGGGACTAATTAATCAGGTGCATGTAGCATGTGGCCTTGTACCTCCAGGGTCAGGGTTCGATTCCCATCTTGGGTCTGTGTGCGTGGAATTTCTCCCCATGTTGGTGGGTTTCCTCTGGGTACTCCAGTTTTTCAACGCAACCCATTTTACCTGGGCTTGAAACCAACACTGCTTTAGCGGACTTCTGCAAGGCAGACGAGAAATCGTCCACCGAGCCACTAAGGCAGATTAGATTAATTGGCATAAATTACCCTTAGGCTTCAGGCCCACGTGACCCTGTACAGATTGTAGAGCAGTGTAGGAGACTGAATGAATAAATGAATAAATAGTTGGAACAAAAGCCTGCACCCACACTGGCCCTTTTTGGATGAGATTAGACACCCCAGATCATCAGGCTTAAATTTTACTTTAATTGAACATTACAAGCAATTTAGAAACATTAGTCACATCAGACTTTAGGTTGTAGGGAAACTTTCTGGATAAGACTGGACAACTCTAATGTTAATCGTGATGCGTCTGTACAATCATCCAAACTGGCAACCAGACCACAAACGCCCGCTCCAATCTGGCAACCCCAGTCCGGGTGTGGAAAGCAGCTGTCGATGGAGCTTCACTTCGGTACACGTTTGCTCTTGTGCACAGTGAAAGGGGGCGGTGAAGAGTTAGATTAAACCCCCTTAGTGTTGTTGTTTTGTTTGTTTATCTGTTTGTTTGGGTTTTTTTTAATTTATCTACATCCTTCTCCAAGCTCGAGTTTATTTTCCTCCCCCCCCCGGGATCATGGCTGCTCTCTCAGCCTGGTTTTGGAGCGAGGATTTCTGGCTTCCTCACAACGTGAGCTGGGCGGACCTGGCGAAGCCCGCGCCCGGGGTGGAGTACCCAAGAGCCGGCCACTTACTCAACGCTTTCCCGCTGGCTTTGGGCATATTCGCCGTTAGGATATTTTTCGAAAGGTATGGATGTTTTTATTTTACAAGGAAAAAACTGACTGTCAAACTTATTTATGTAAAAGAAAAGCGGAAAGAAGGAGTGAAAAAACGGGGCGGTGCAATTTAACTAAGGGTAGTTAAGCTAACAGATTAACTAGGCGTCTAGGACATTACGTCAACTCGAGTACTAGTCTACTAAATAGTCTCAATCCATCCGAATGTCCGTTGCGTACTCTGTAGTGCGCTAGTATTAGTAGCTTCTTGTTATGCGACTGATACTGGCGTATTAGTCCTCGCATACTGTTTAGTATGGTAGTACGCGTCTCGGCTTAACTCCTGTTTAAGGATGTGTATGAATGGCTCTGATTTATTACTGCTCATTTTAATAAAGTGTTTAAGTGCTCTTAAAAAAAAAAAGCTTAAAGGAATATGGAGGCATGTGACCACCATGGGCGGTGGATAGCACTATCACCATGGACCTTCAGGATTGAGGGATCGATTCCCACCTCGGGGTCTGTGTGCATGGAGTTTGCATGTTCTCCCCATGCATGGTGGGTTTTCTCTCCCTGGTACTCTGGTTTCCAACCACAGGTAAAATCTGAAGGCATGCAGATTAGATGTGTGTACGCCCTGTGATGGATTGGTACCCCGCCTCATGCCCTAAGTCTCCTGGGATAGGACAACACCCCCCACTATATATAAAACATTTTATATATACGTTGTTAACTTCAGCTTATTATTTCAAGTGTTTCATTGTTCTTGAGTGTGTTATTTTAATAAATAGCATGAAAAATCCCAAAGGAAGAAGTAGGAATATGAACACCATGGGCAGCATGTTGGCGTAGTGGATAGCACTGTGGCCTTGCACTTCCAGGATCGAGGGTTTGATTCCCAACTCGGGCCTTTGTGCATGAACTTTGCATGTTCTCCGTGTGCTTGTTGGGTTCCCTCCAGATACTCTGGTACGGACTCTGTCTACCTACTGTCCAAGGACATGCAGATTAGATCAATTTGAGCTTACAAAGTGTGCGTCCTGCCTTATGCCCAACGTTCCAGGGCTCCCCACAGCCCTGTATACAGGATAAAGCAGTATAGACGATGAGTAAGTGAGAGAGCAAAAAAAAACAAGAAAAAGACAGACTGTGGCACATGTGTATATACTACTATGCCGTTTGCATGATGCTAATTGGTGGTCATGAGTTTCCATTACCTGTTAGCTTGACTAGCCATATGCCTAATGAAAGGCATAGTTTGCATACCAGCATACCCTTGGTGGCTGAATAATCACGAGGTACTGAGTAGAGGGTATTTGTGTAAATTTGATTTTCACACCACTCCTTTAACTTTGCAGTGCTCCTGAGTGTTCATCCTCATGATCGAAAGCAGGTTCATGAGGCCGGGAACGAGTTGCCTGTCTCATGATGTGTAGAAAACAGCCAAGATGACTTTAGTAAGAATAAGGACCCCGAAAAACATGTTGCAAAACCTGCGTGGTCAGGAGCGACCGGCTGCTAACTGCAAGTTGGTTAAAAGACACCATGTTGTGCTTCAAAGTCTGAAAATGTATTTTACATGGCGGTTTCTGTTTGCATAAATGTTTTGAATATGCAATTTTTTTTTTTTTTTTTTTTTGCACCCGGACACGTTTCCACACTTGGTTGTAGACTCTTGACACAAGTTCAGATCAGGATGGTTTGTTCACACATGACAGTTCAGTTCACATCACAAGTGGATTTTCATATAGAAATAACTGTTTAAGTTGCAAATGTGATTGAGAGCTTTATTTTTTTTTGTGAAATTATTCCATTAAAAGGATGAGTACATGTTTCATATCAATGTCATCGTTAAAGCAGCTTCATACCGATGCCGTCGTTAAAGTGGTTTCATGCAGATGTCATCGTTAAAGCATAGCTCCCTCAATAGCATGCCTGCATTCTGTATGATTGCGTAATGCTGAGAAATGCCTCCTCAAGGAACCAGTTAGTAATGCTCATGTTATCTCGCTCGTCCAGATTCTACAGGGTGTTGGTTTCGAGTCCGGTTCCACTGGTTCTGTCAAAGTCTACCATAAAATATGCGCAGTGTGGGCTTTCTTTAGTCAAGCTGGGTGGACCAGTCCCAAACAAGATGTTAAGGAACTTTGTGTAAACAGTGCACAAATTGGGTTTTGGTTTAATTCTTGGCACTAAATCAAAACTTGTATGGTCATTAATCATCATCACATGCACACTACACTAATTATTACACACGCACTCCAAAAAATTCTCACTCACATAGCCTGTAGCCTATAAGTCCTTTGTAATAATCTTCATTCAGTCGTCCAAAACCCTCTCTGCACACCCTCTGGCCAAAAATTGCACCCTTTGGGCCAACAGATGCACTGTCGTGCCAATAATTGCACTATATTGCACAATAATTGGGGGTGGGGGGGGCAACATTCGTACACTCAGGGCTACCTTGCATCTTCTGCACCAGCAATCGCACCCTAGGTTCCAGTAGTCACAGGCTCAGTCCAACAGTTGCACACCCTAACCTCAGAAATCACTATGGGTTCACCCAGAACCAAATTAGCTGCTCTGTGTAAGGTGGGAATAGTATATAAAATATTATTATTATCTTCATCATTTCTATTTGACTTGAATTATCAATTATTATGAAATATTAGCCAGACTTTACCTTGAATGTTATTTGGATGCAATAATAAATTTGGTCAGTAAATATTAAGCACTCAGAATCTATTTGAACTCTTCTTATAACTCTTCCTCTTCCACACACACACACACCTGACAGTTAACCCTAACCTCTCACTCCTGCATGCTGCTCCTGTTACCACACCACCTCCCCCCTCAGCGGGCCCCCTGTCACCTGATGTTTACCTTTGAGGACACCTGGTCCTTCTAGGATCTTGTTGTCTTTACTGTCACCATTGTTCATGTTCACGTTGCTCCCCTGCCGTGACTCAGCTCCGGATGTTTCAGGCTATGCCAGCTTATTTGCAGGCCCAATTAGCTTAGTTGGTCTGAAGAGGATAGATGCGGTTTTAGCCGGGTAACTGGGGACCGAGTGATGAGGAGCGACAGTCTAAGCTCTAATGCCCAGCTGGGGAGCTGTATTTCCCCTCAGGCTCTGGCACTCAGCCAGTCGGTTCTCGCTCCCTCATTTATTTATTTATCAGTGGTAACAACCTCTTCACATGCGCACTAAGCCCTGAGTAACGTCAGTACTTTAATGCTCATCATTTTTCTTGCAATGCGGCACCTTATTATTTTAACTTTGTAAATTATTCAAAGTTATGACCTCTTTATATTGATATTATCTCATTATTGTGATTTAATATGTAGCACATGTGTAATTCAGACTAATTTATTGAATATTAGTGTATATTCATATACACTATCATACTTTTTCTATATGATGTTACCATTATGGCATTCTCAGAGGTTAATGCCAGCTTCCACTTATATGATTTTGTGGCAGAACTACTGCTTTGCCTGTAGGTCTACTGTGTGTGTGTGTGTGTGTGTGTGTGTGTGTGTGTGTGTGTGTGTGTGTGTGTGTGTGTACAGCTCTGGAAGAAATTAAGATCAGCATCTTAGTATGGCAAAAAATTCCATTCCAGTGTCTGTAGAATTCCAACACAAGCATGCCTCATTCTGCTTTGAGATGTTGATTAGGTGATCACCTGAATCAAATCTCTTTTAACCAGGGAAAAGTATGAAATCTACTTCTGTTATCATTACTCTACTTTTGCAGTGTGACCAGTTGAATGGCAGAAACCACACTTGCTGTATCTCAAAGATAACTGCAACTTAACTGGAACTTAAATTAACTACTGATCATGCCAAAATGGTTGAAAATAAAAGTTTTGAGTGACGAAAAGGAGGGTTCAATTCCGTATCGCACTGCGATACGATGAGTACCCGGTTGCTTCCATTTCAAAGACAACAGCAGACAAGAACAAAGTCTAGCAGCAAACACCGGGGACAACAAAGCTACAGACTGGCATAGAATTAAAATGAATCTCTACTGTTGGGGATGACTGCAAACATCAGGTGACATCGAGTACAGTGGCAAACTGAAATCGGGGTGAAGTGCACAGGGAGCATGGTTAGAGACAGACAGGTTGCTAGAGGTGATGCTGAAGTAAAAAAAAAAAAAAAAAAACAGTTCATCAATGAGCAGCAAAGAAGAGCCAGAATGAGGTTTGCAAAAGAATGCAAGAATTGGATCATGTAATAAAATCAGATCATAGTCATGGCGATTGTAAAAGTGGGATCTGGGCCTGTATTAACTAACCGTCTCAGAATCACTCCTAGGAATCACGCTCATCTACTTTAGAACTGAAAATATTCCTAGCTCAGAGTAGGATATTAAAGTGTGAAAAACGGGGATATGTCGTGTTAGTGGTTTAGTGCTGCTTATAACAGGGAATCTCAAAACAAAAAAAGTTGTGTACACTCAAATATTTTAACATGTACATATAAATTTTATTATTTTAACATGTGTGCCATCGACAATGCCTACAAGTCCATAAATCCAGCTTGTTTTTTTTATTGATTTCACACTGTATGGTGGGGAAATGCATAAATATGTGCATTACCTGTAAGAACAAAGCTAATGTATTATTTCTGACACTGTTAGCTGTGTCACTGTTTCAAAGCTGCATCTTTGCTGTTACTAAAAAAAACATACAGTAGCAGTCACATGCATAGTTTCTGTTTGACCCCGCCCCCTCTCCCTCAAATTTTCTGGACATCCCCGCTCCCTCTCCATCTGCGGCTTTTTGTGCTGGCGTGTTAAAAAATTTGCTCTTATATATGACTTTGACTTGTAACGGAACACTTGGCCCACTATGGATATTCGGACTAAAAATACTGAGATGTAATGTTATTTATCCATATCACACATTAGTATAACTAATAACTTGCAACATAAAGATATTAAATTAAGTGTTTTAATTTAATTAAAAATTGACAGTCTGGCTTGCTTTTCAGTTTAACCATAGCAAAAGTTGGATAATGGCGCTCTTTGGTGGGGGGGGGGGGGGTGCTTTGTAAGAAATTAGCTAGCTATATCAGTAGCCATGTTTGTGTGTATATGTTTGTATGTATCTGTGTAAATATATAGATGCATACATAGATACATACACAGTACCTGAGAATAATACAATAGAAATATAGAACATTTGCTAATTTTGTTTAGCAATAGTAATTATAGTGGATGACATAACAGAAATGTGTGCAGCTCAGTAAACAGTACCTATTTTTAGGTAAATTACGTTCATAATTTATGTTTTTAAGTTAGAAAACTAATGTTATAAGGAGTAGGTTACATTTAGTTTACTTATGTTTAACTCGGTTGTTAAAATGTTGAATAACGCTTAAGTACTTTTGATAACTTTAAAGTCATTACAGTTTTGTTTATTTATGTTTTAAAATTGTAAGGACTTAAAATTGTAATATCTCGAAAAAAAAAGTTAATAATTGAATCAGGATATTTATACAATCATGATGCATACTGAATCACAATATTAATCGAACCAGCACCTAGGTATAATCATGTATCGGTGGTGAATGAATTAATATATAATAAAAATAATATATATACTGTCGATTTTTATATAGATCTTAATTAGTAGGCCGTGTGCGACAGTTGCAAAGAAATCCTCCCTTGAGAAAGAGACTCGAAAGGATACCCATCCTCTTCTGGGTGACTGCGGATAGGAAGATTACAAATCATTAAATTATACAGGTGTACAAACAATATCAATTGTGTTGAGATGATGTTTAGTATTTGTTTACTGCGAATAAGAGTCCTGTGAGGAGCACAGCAAAGGCTTCATGATTACAGCAGAGAAAAATGTAAAGATTATTTCACGTAGTAAACAAGCAAGCTTACACGTTTATTCATCTAATAAAAGAAATGGCAACATGCGTATAAAGCCACGTGACATATCTTTAAAGAGCATACACACACATGAACTTCTGGAACTTGGTTCAGAATTGTATCATGTGAAGCATCCATAACCTAGAATATAATACACACTTTACAAACAATGTGATTTCTTTACGTTATCTGCGAGCCCCTGTGTGCTTAGGCCGCTGTTATAATAGCGTCACATTCCTGAATGTTCTGAAAGTTCTTTCAGAACTTTCAGAAAGAACTTTTGAAAAGAAAGAAACATTTTTGTGATTTAACTGCAAGATATGTTTATGAAGCAGGGTTTTTCCCCCCCTCGTCCTCCTGCTCATGTACACACACCAGCATTGAGACACAGGGATTGTGGTTCACAGTGAGAGAGGTTTTTTTGTTTGTTGTTTTGAGACGCCACGCCACTGCTCTGTTCGCATGTGGCACAAACTTACGAGAATGTTTCTCGCTAAACCCTGCTGAAAGCTGCAGTGGGCTGGACATGAGTATTTATTTGAAAGAGGAGGGACACGGTAGTGCATTCCATCTAGGTAAACATGAATTCTGCAGAAATGGCAAATGGATGCAATCCACCGGACACAGACCTCTGACCTCCGACTTGGAAAAGTGCAATGGAAGATAATTTCTAGTCGGAATTCCTAGTTGGGAAATCAGGAAGCATTTACATTGCCCAAGTTTTCATGGCTATATTTCCCGATGAATAATTTTTTTGGATTTATGGACAGATGTTTGGTTTTGTAATCTAATAGAATTTATTTTAATCTAGAAGCTCAGTTTTATTAGTATTTATAAGTTTACACATTTTCTTCTTGTTAAAATCTAGAGTAAACTTAATTAAATTGTAAATTGAAGAAGAGATTAGATCTAAAAAGACACTTGTCTGTGCCAAAGACCTGAAACTCCTTAATAAATTTTTTTTTTGCTTTATTACGGTGTGCATATGTACCCATCATTTCTTCATATTTAGCGCCCAAATAGCCAGGCATTCTTGTAATTTTTTTTTTTTTCAAGTGAATTTTCAGATTATGGTCCAGGATCGTTTCTGAGAACACTTTTTAATTGAACTTAGTTTGATCAATGAGTGCTCGGATCATATCAGATATGAAAGCTAGTCTTAGTACCTGAGAATTGAAGAAGTAGATTGCGTCATCAATGACGTCTGTCTCCTCCGAATATCCATAGCTGATGAAGTAGCATTTACAGCTTTTGACATTTTTTGATGTATAACATGAATATTGACGTTCTCTTCTTCTCTTGTGTTTAACAGCAGCTCTCATACCAAGTAGGTGCATACTGCCACCTGCTGTATCAGAAAGTGTAAATATGTAAAAGAACCCGAGTACGGAGAGCAAAAATAATTTGAACACTGCCCCGCGGGGGAGTGGGAGAACAGTCCTTCCTGGACATGGTACAAATCATTCGTGCCTTATGTGAAAACGACCCTAATGTAGTCTCGAAGGAATAGGTCTCCAGGCTTTCTAAAGGATTTGGTTGGTTCTCATTTTCAGTCCAGTCCATGTACCTGAGCAGTTTCAGAGGAATGTTTTTTGTTTGAATACAGCCATACAGTGACCTATGTCCTTAGGAATGACAGTAGGGACTATGACCGGGAAGGCAAAAGACTTGGTTGACATGATGCAGAGAAGGAAGGTGGATATACTGTGTGTCCATGAGACCTGGTGGAAAGGTAGCAAGGCTAGAAGCAAGGCTAGGAGCAGGGTTTAAGTTATTTTATCAAAGTGTTAATATCCCGAAAGAGCAGTTTGTAGGGAGTGTTCTGGAGATGATAAAAGTAACAGATAGGGTGATTAGTCTGAAGCTGGAAATTGAAAGTGTGATGTTCAGTGTTAGTGGTTATGCCCCACAGGTAGGGCAGAGCATCCCCAGAAGGGAGAGAGTGGTGATTGGTGCAGATTTCAGTGGACATGTTGGGGAAGGGAATAGAGGTGATGAGAATGTGATGGGCAGGTTTTGGTTTTCAATGCAGAAAGACAGATGGTGGTGGACCTTGCAAAGAGGATGGAAATGGCAGTAGTGAAAACTTTCTTCCAGAAGAGGCAGGAGCATAGGGTGATGTATAAGAGTGGGGGCAGAAGAACTCAGGAGGACTACATCTTGTGTCGACGGTGTAATCTGAAAGAGATCAGTGACTGCAAAGTATTGGTAGGGGAGAATGTAGTCTGACAACACAGGATGGTGGTGTGTAAAATGACTCTGGTGGTGAGGAAGGTGAAGAGGGCAAAGGCAGAGCAGAGGACATAGTGGTGGAAGTTGAAAAAGGAGGAATGTTGTGCAGGTTTGAGGGAGGAGTTGAGACGGGCTCTGGAGGAGTGCTCCCAGGTGAGGAATAAAACTGATGAGCCATACAATGAAGCTTTAGGAAAGACTAGTGGAAGCTAGGTTAAGGGCAGACGGGCGCATTTGTGAGCAGCAATATGGTTTCATGCTTAGAAGGAGTACAACTGATTAGGTATTTCCTTTGAGGATGCTGATGGAGAAGTACAGAGAAGATAATAGGGCGTTGTCTTTTGTAGATTTAGAGAAAGCATAATACAGGGTGCTGAGAGAGGAGCTGTGGAGTTGTATGAGGAAGTCTTTAGAGCATGAGAGGTGTAAGACAGTGGGTGTGACAGAAGAATTCTGTGGGTGTGACAGAAGAATTCAAGGTGGGGTTGGGTCTGCATCAAGCCCCTTCTTGTTTGCTCTGGTGATGGACAGGATGACAGATGAGGTTAGACAAAACTCTCCATAGACTATGATGTTTGCAGATCAGTTTCTGCTTTGTAGTGAGAGCAGGGGACAGGTGGAGGAAAATCTAGAGAAGTGGAGGTATTGTCTGGAAAGCAGA
Organism: Clarias macrocephalus; assembly: GCA_011419295.1. Taxonomy (NCBI): domain Eukaryota; kingdom Metazoa; phylum Chordata; class Actinopteri; order Siluriformes; family Clariidae; genus Clarias; species Clarias macrocephalus. Next base: position 53,426 of record JAAGKR010000179.1, on the reverse strand, counting down.
GGAATGAATGTCAGCCGCAGCAAGACAGAATACATGCGTGTGTGAATGAGAAGGCCCTAAGTGGAACGGTAAGGCTACAGGCAGCAGAACTTTAAGTAATTAACGGTGAAGAGGCGTGTGAAGAAAAGTGTCAGGTGTGTTGTGTGATAAGAGTATCAGCAAGAATGAAAGGAAATGTGTACAAGACACTGGTGAGACCAGCGATGCTCTACAGCTTAGGGACAGTTACATAAACAACCGATGTTTAAATTGAATCTTTAGGCACTTTGCAGGTCGTCAATGTAAGACATTTGTTCCCATTTGTTTCATTTACTCTACATTAAATTAAATATGAAGAATGGAAGGGTGCCTCAAGACTTCTGCACAGTACTGTAATTATTTGACTTCTCCGTATTGCAAATTAGTTATTGCAGTCCTTAAAATCTATATTTAGTCAGTTTCATTAGTGGTTTATTAATCCAATTAATTGGTTCACGTTATGAAGCAGTAATTGATTTGTTGATTAGTCCACTAAATAAAGTAGTTGTTAATATACGTTTTGATACGGAATGGAGGAACCGATAGTGGAGTTAGTGGAATAATTTTTGCTTCACTGTTTTTAGAAACATTGCATCATCCTTTTTATTTCAGTTGCTCTCATTTCGGGTTGCCAATCCGTATATATTTTTGATTCTGGTACATGTTTTATGCCAGATGCCATTACTGACACACAGATTATCCAGACTTAGGACTGTCACTAAGGATGCCCTGCAACCCAAATGATTGGGTGTGGGGAATGTGCTCGGATGCAAACCCAGGTTTTCCGCATGGAGAAAGCTGACCACTGAGCCATTAATGCTTGGTAACGCCGCCCTTCTCCATAAGTTGGCTAGCTGTTCCATGTTAGCTGTTCACTCTGCTAGTATATTAACTCATGACACATGACAGTCACATTGCTTCACTCTTTATTCAGAGCCTTTTGTATATGTAGTTCGATGTTCTGTACCAAAACATTTAAATATTAACGTACTGGAAACACTTCCTGTCAAATATAAGGCACTGAACAGAACAGTTGTTTTACTCCATTTTAAAAAGCACTTTTTGCCCTGAGAAAGAGGTTTGGGAAAGATAAATTCCTTTGAGACACACGCGCGCACACACACAATCACAAGCGTATAGAGCCTTACACATGACCATATTTGTGCTAGTCCACTACACCACTCATCCAGGCATTTATCTCTTGCACACACATACACACAACTGCACACTCATGCCCCTGTTATGACTCCAGTTTGCCTCAGTTTGCAGCACGGAATGTGTTAAATAGCTGATAATGTGCCTGACGATTCAGCACATTTTTCATTATAAGAGGTGTCACACGGGTAATAGTAATGGACTGAGATTTAAGGCTTCACATCCATGTGTACATAGAACTCTGGGTTAAAATGGGAGAAATGTCTCCAGTTGGGAGGGTTTCATACTGAAGTTGCGGTCCTTTGCTTAAGCTCTCGTTTCAAAGTTCATTGAATTGTTTATTCAAGCTAATTAGTGGTGTGTGTAGGTCGCAGTATATTGTCAGAGCCCAAACTTCCATAAATACAAGTCAGTATTACGCAACCATCTTCTAAAATGAGGAAATCATTGTTTCCAGGATATAAGCCTGAAATTTCCTGTGTCTTAAGACCCAAGAGTCAGAGTTTAATTCATTGCTCATATCCTGTGCGAAGGGCGAGTCACTAATGACACGAGATGTCGGATGGTGAATCTTTTCCTGTGTGTAATGACACCATCGTGTCATCAGCTTGCATTACAGCGGACATTTCTAAAAACGGGTGAGAGGATCACATGATCGAGCGAGATGTGGATGAAAGTGTGCTGAGGCAGTAATGAGTCATTTTTAATAATGAAAACTAGGCATGCAGTTTTCTGTAGCTTCAGGCTGAACGTCATCAGCTGTGCAGTACTAAGAGATGGTGCCACATTCAGTCCTCAGCAGAATCTGGGTCCTGTCTTTGTGCATGGGTTTGCTACGATTCTGTTGGCGGACTGTGGAATCTTGCGGCATTTGCATCCATATGCCTCGGTTTAGTTTTGATTTGTCTCTTTTAGATGTTTAACACATTTGGGACACTTTCTGAAAATGTAATTCAACAATATTATAATAATTTTTTAAAAAATTATTTAATTTGGTATGTACACAGTGTATGTATACAGTATGATATATTTATCGAAGCGCTCAAACTAAACATTTTGGATGGATTATACAAATGAATGAGAATAAACTAATCAAACAGAATTAAAATAGAAACACCAAATAATATTTGTGTCTAAGGAAGAATGTTGTATACAGGGCACCGAAGCAACTTAGCAATGATGCCTTAAAGCCAGAATGGCATTTTTGTTACATTATGCAAAGCATATCATTACATAACAAGAAGAACGTCACGCCTACGTGTAAACATTTAAACAAAAGTGAAGGGTTTCTATGACCTTTTAACTTTGCTTGTCATTATCTAGATCAGGGGTCTCAAACTCAGTTTCTGGAGGGCCACAGCCCCACAGAGTTTTGTTCCAATCCTGCTCTGACATACATACCATGTAGTTTTTAAATAAGCCTTAATGACTTGTTTAGTTGGATCAGATGTTTTTAATTATGATTGGAACAAAACTCTGTGGGGCTGCGGCCCTCCAGAAACTGACTTTGAGACCCCTGATGTAGATTATGGAAAATAATGGACAATCCGTTGTAAGGACATAGTGATTGTAAATGACCAATATGAGCAAGCAATATAATATTACTTGAAGAACAAATTTTATTCTGAAAAGTAAAACAGGAATACGCCTACTGTGTATGACACACCACGTGCAGGGTATATGCAGCTTGAGCGTACGCCACAAAGGAAGCAGTTGATTTCTCTTGCTGATATCTGAATGTATTTAGATTTTTTGGGCACCATAGCAGAAGCGAACGGCAAATTACTGCCTGTGTGTTTTCTGAAATTAATAATGGACAGTGGCAACAAGTCAGCTGTCATTGTCTTCATGAAGTTTGCATCCTGAGAGTATTCAAAATGCCTGCATAATTATTTTCAGGTTAACCTGTGGATTGGTTCATTCGACATTTTCTCTCACAATACAAAGACATGCTCTCTAAGCTGATCAGTATTTGTCCAGAGTGACCCTACACAGGATAGGCATTAGGGATGGTAATCGCCAGGCATCATCTGTTACGAGAATATCATGATACCCATGTGCCTATTTGGTTTGTACCGCATGATGTATCATGATTTGATGTTACCTGTTTTTTGTTAGTTTTTTTCCAGGTTTTGTTAAAACTCTAAACAGATTAAAAAAATTATTCACTCCTACCACAAAGGACACTGTACTGCCTGCCAATGTGTGAATAGTTTAAAATTCTGCAGGATTATAGAGGAACTGCAACATTTTACCACCTCAAATGCGACCATTTAAAAATTAAAAATTCATTAAAAAAACAAAAAATGGAGTCAGTTCAAATTGATTGAAGTGCAGATACATTTGCATAGGGAACTGAATTGATTTCTTTGCGCCAACCCCCGCCCGTCTCTAATGAGCATAGTTGAATGATGGATGGATGGATAAAGTGAATCGTGCGCTTTCATCCGTGATATTTCAAAACCGAGTGACTGAATCACTTTAGGATCATAAAAAACAAAAAAAGACCCAATTGCAGTTTAAAATTGCTTCGTCATGGTGAAACATCTGACAGCCTGCTTCCTGTTTGAAGTATGATTGAAAAGTATAAATGGCATGCACTAATACGGTTAGCAGCTAGAAAAACCAGACATGTGGCTTAGGCGTCCCTGTTGGTGTCGAGGTGTATTTGTTGAGTGGTTACTCCTCAATAGTGTGCACTAATGATAGACAGCAGAGCTTCAACATGGGATACGTAACGTGTTCGTGTGAAATTGTGATAGAATCCGAGTAAACATGGTTGCATGTGGTTACTCTGTACTGCTGGGTAATGACGATGAAAAAATGTATTAACCCTTTAGATTGCTGTTAACCACTGCAGGTTCCTTAATCCAGTGACATGTGGTGGTTTAAACTGGTTACTTTTTTGCATTTTGTATTGCATCAATTAAAGACCGGAACATGTGCCAGTCCAGTAAGGATGGGAAGAAGGTTGAATTGCAATGTGGGGAAATATTTTAGTCTGACTTTTTTTTTATTTATTTTTTTTAATCTCTTAACTGAACGTTAAACCAGACTTTTATGGGTATTACAATATCATAATTAGGCAGAAGGTGCATCATAAGTTACTACATGTTACTATTTGTCACTAGTGGAAATTTCCATTCATGGTCAATCTGTTTGAACATTTGTCCCTTTACACATCCCATATGCATTAAACCTTGCCTCTAACGTCGTTCATACCTTCCTTTCAGATCATCCAGTTTGGCTCCCTTTGGTTTTGGGTTCCTAGTAGAGATGTTAATGATTAATCATTAAGAATCTAACCGATTAAAAATGTATTAACCTGATAAGGTTTGTTTCGCATGTAGTGGTATCCTTAACAACCCAGTTGTAATCTAACGTTACTTAACTCTCCTTACTAGCCAGGCTTCTTTTCATCCTTTCTCAGAGAGGCGTTTATGTCAAAGCGTGACTTTTCTTTGTGTGGAATTATAGAAACTCCTTTTATTTTACTATATAATCCCCTTTTACACTAACGCATTAATCCCAGCGTTTCACTAGTGCTTGGAAACCATCAAGGTAGGAAAACTTCTCAGTTTGCTGAGAAATTCACATTTGCCTGATTCACGTCTGAAATGCTGGCTTCCCAAGAATTCCTTTAATGGACCAAACATAAGGAAATGGCTGGGATTGAGGTCAGGACTTTATGGTGGATGTGGCAATAACACCCCGAAAGGTTCCTGTAATCTTTAAGCGTTGTTGGCGATTGATTGTGGTCGCAGTTCCAATAGACATGTGTTTCTTTCCCCAGTTGGCTACACGTTATTTTAAAATTTTTAAGGATCTGACGTTCTACTCCGACGTATGTTCACAGGTATGACTGCAGTGGGCTCCAAGCCACCTTCGCCGGAAGCATCATTTACGAACTTGCAGTGTTTGTTTGGAGAGTCTCAGCACTGTGCTTTGCTTGAAATCTTATGTAAATGTCAATCAGTTTCACGCCTTCGTTCACGAGGAATTTCATCACAGTCTCATCACAAATTTCATCGAACATCCCTCGTAATTGAAGCGTTGCGTCTCTGTGATTCCTTTCACAAAAACTGGCCAACACTTTTAATAAACCACTTCACTTGCACAGCCAATGTGTGTGTGGAGGGGCGGGGCTATTCATACAGAGATCAAAGACAAGACTGACAAATCAAAGCTCTGTGCGGTCTTATTCATGTTAAATTAAAAAAAATAAATAAAGAAAAGTCATAGGTTGTGGTCATAGTTGATATTCGGCTATATACAATATATTGATAGTCAATAAATCTGTGTGTTGGGGAAAAAATGGGCTGGTCCACTACGACTAACTAAAACTAACTAAAACTTGAAATGACATGGAAATATGGGTTTGGGTCTTATTAATTATTGACGATTTAATCAATTATTGATTGTTAGCAAATTTTAATATCACTTAAGAAAAATATATGAAATTTCTGGGGGAAAGATCTTTTGAACTTGTGTGTTTAAGAGTCCCAGTTCAGCGCCTTCATCAGCGCAGACCTGACAGACAGAATCAATATTTACATTTGGATCTATTTTTTTTTTCTAAAAGCTGAGTAAAGAAGCTTTAGCATTAACGTGATGCTCACTGTGCAGTACGCACAGACGCGGCTGCATATTGCAGGCCTGTAATTTCAGGTTTGCTACACAGGGAGTTTAGCAGTCGAGTCTGAACATGTTAAGCATTTATCTCAGGCATCCTTAGATAAGATTAAAAACAAAGCAGGCTGCAGGCTCTTTTCTTGAAGCCCGAGCTATCAGTTACAGTAGATACAGTTAAATTGATATCATTTGGATGGTACAGTGTTTTGTGGGATGTGAAATTGCTGAATTGGCTTTGCATAGATGTGGACACGCTGTATGCCATCATGCATGCGTGTGCTTGCATTCACTCACGTTAGGTACACCTATACGTCTGTATGTTTCATTGAACATTCATGTGTTGCTGGCTCAGTATCAGGATTTTACACGTTGCTCTAAGTGCTCATGTCAACACTCGCACATCTATCTTACACAGCTTTTTTTTCTACACAAAGGAAGAATGTGTTAATTGTTTACCTCACCTCAGAATGCTCTGTTTCATTAAATAAAATAAAAAAACCTAAGGAGGTATTATAGCGGAGTTAGTTTTCAGTTTTTAGACACACATTTTGTTTCTTCAGTGATGGACCAATTATGCCTTCATCAGCCAGCACAAGGGAAAGCCACTCTGTGCTCTCCAGTCTTTTGGAAACCTCATGGACTAGGCGATAAAAATAGTGCCTAATGTAACATCATAAACAATACCTCCATACGAACACAAGCAAGCTCCTACAAGACGCCTCAGCTATAGTTTTTAGAAATTTCCTACGAACATGCCCGAGGAAGTTTGCCCTGCTGGGAAAAGGTTTTAATTGAGATGTTTAATGTCGAATACATGGCATGTAGCAGCAGGAGAGTTACGTCGCTCTGTCTGCCACATACCAGCACGCTCCTGATCCCAAAAAGGTCGGATTTTATCCGTTCAAGCAAGTGAAATTTGACTAGTAAAACCTGGCGTGCGATGTAGCAGATGAAGGGATTCAAAGCAGCAGAGTCGACCGCTTTAAAGTGCGTCATCTAATAGCGAGGGGCGTTTTGTTTAAATGTGCATACCAAATGAAAGCGGGTGTTTCATGTAAGTCAAGAGCAAGTTTATTCAGTTAAAGAAGGACCAAACAAGCTGATTATTATCTTGCCCACTAAGATAACTTGTCTGCTGGGCAAGTGCGAATCTATATACAGTAAATGAAAGGTTTCGTCTGTACATGAGTGAGAACTCCATCTTTCAATGATATCTTTACGTCTCATACATTGGAGGACCCGAAACGAGTCTCGGAAAAATTTCTTTCTATATGTTTCAATGTCTGTCCAGCGAGAATTTGTCACAGCATCATGAAATTTTCATCAGCATCAGAATTTTATAAAACTTTTCCAGTCCTTCTGTATTTGCCTAAAGTTAAATCTACGCCATAAATCAAATCAGTGAAGTGAAGTTATGAGCAGTTTTGCTCCGGATTTATTAATCTACTTTGAAATAAGCTACTTGCTCAGTGTAAGCAAACACCTGCACCAATATGTTTTAATTAGAAAACCTAAACTGAAGATTTTTCCTGGGATTAGTTCATATTTTCACCACTGAAATAACAGCGCAGAAGTGGTATAAGTGAATTTTAACACACTGGAGTCATTTTAATAAATGTATTTTTCTTTATCCAGTCTTCTTTTCAGATTTCAGATTATTTGCCTGACGAAGAAAGAAGCACAATTTGGCGTAAACAAGGAGTAAGATACTCAAGAGATTTCTGCCGTACAGAAAGTCAGGCAGACGTACATCAGGGCTTCAACCTGAAATAATAATATGACGGATTACAGTCAAGCTGATCTGCTGATTTTTTTGCTTCAATCTTTTAACTATTTCTACAAACTATTTTCCCGTCAATGCCTGGTACTTATACTATTCATGATAAATAATGAAAAAAAATAAGAAAAGGCAAGGTAACATTTTTACATCTTTTTACATTTTTACATCAGAGTAAAAATTCCCTTTTGTTTTGTTTCACTAAAAAAATACAAGAGTTAAAAATTATCTTAACTCTGGCTGTAAAATTTTATTTTAATTGTCTTATAGAAAGGACAAATACATATATTTTTTACACAATCTCCTTGCTTTTCCATTCACTTTGTCCATCCATCAACAAGCTTTCGTATTCCCCACAGCAGTCCTGTGTTTAATCCGAAGTTTAAAGTTAAAAGGTCAGCTTTTCAATAAGCGTCTCACTGTAACAAGCACTGTTGATTGTTGAACCTATTTCCGGATAATGTTCCAATATAGGCTCTTGAGAATCCCAGAAAACTGTAAGCATTGATGACTTTTCCAGATGATGGTTAACCTTTCAACTTTTTCTTGGTCGGCGATTGAGAATGTTTCCGTTCCATACTCTGCCGTTTACTCTCGGGCTCATAGTGATAAATCCATGTCTCATTATTTATAATGATTTTCTTTTAAGAAACGTTCACCTTTCTCAGCGTAATGGTCCAAATTTTGTTTGCAGATATCTAAATACTTCTGTTTATGCCCTTTTGTGAGTTGTTTGGCACAGGGTTCTCCCTCAGACAGCATCTCTTTTTGGATGGAGAAACTCTGAACATTTGCTTTAAGATACAGACAAATATTAACTATGATGCACAACTATCTGACATTATCCATGTTTCCTTTAATTATTGATTAGAAGTGTTTACACTTTCTGGCCGATATCTGGATTAGATCTTAAGGTCCACCATGATTCCCCGCATATTCAGCGAAGAAACGTTCTTTATCTCTAAAACATCCATGAGTGTGAAGGACTGTTAGCACGGCTTCGGGGTCAGGGGCCAAATCGCAAGACTCCCACCTACTAAATTTAGCTCCTGAACCTTTTCACCCGGTCAACAAAATGATGTTTATCCTTGCTGCCAGATTCCACAGCTGTGCGTACAGTCATATGGAGATGAACTGTGTGCTGTGCAAATATACAATAATCCTGTATGGTTTCGTGTCCGTGTTTATTTATGAAGTACCACACAAGGAGTTATATAAAGCTCTTCGTCAGTAGGACGTGCCAAATCGGAAAACCTGAAGATGTTCACACAGCGTATCCTACATACATTTACAGCATTTGGTAGACTTACAATTTATCTTCTGTTCATATACACTTGGGAGCAGTTAAGGGTTAAGGACCTTGCTCAGGGGTCCAAGGGTTTAACGCTGGCAGCTTGGTGGTGCTGAGATTTGAACCTGGGACCTCTGATTGTTGGTCCAACACCTTAACATCTGAGCTACCACTGCCCCAGTCCTCGTGGCCATGTTGAAAAAAAGACCAGGTTTTTTAATAGTCTGTGAAGATTAGTCTCTATGATCTCATTATAAGCCATTAAGTTAAAACCACCTGCTTCATATTTGGGCCACCAAAACAGCTCTGACACGCCAAAGCACGGACTGCACAAGACCTCTGAAGACGTTCTGTGGTATCTGACACCAAGACGTTAGCAGTAGATTCTTTATCTTGTAAAGTTACGAGGTGGAGCTTCCATGAATCAGGCTGGTTTTTTTTCAGCACATCCCACAGACGCTCAATCGGATAAAGATTTTTGGGGTCGAGTCAACACCTTTGAGTCTTTGTAATGTTCTTCAACACACTTTCAGAAACTTTGCAGGGTGATGTGTGCTGAGGCCACTGACATTAAGGAATACTGTCATATGCCCATTTTTCCTGCTTCCAACACATGAATTTTGAGAACCGACTGTTCACTAGTCATGTCATATATCCCACATGTGCCACTGTAACAAGATAATCCATGCTACTTACTTCCTATTTTAATGATGTTAATGTTACGGTAGATCAGTACATGTTACCAAAAGTTTCAGGAAGTGATTTTTTTTTTTCTTATTTCAAGCATGATACACCACCACATGCTAAAAATATAAACACCCTCTGGCCAAGCAAATAGATATACTTTATTCTCTGTGGTGTGTTATTCATTCAACGCTTAGTGTAGCTAAAAGCCAGTCATGACATTTTTTTCCTGCTTTGTTTACATGCAAACGCAGTCATGCATCAAATATAATCTCCACAGCTCAGCTAGCCGTCAGGCTTTCCGTCTGTCAGATGGGTGAGGTCCAGGCTCGGTTCACAATGGTCCAATACTGAATCAGAAATGTGGAAAATGTGGGAAATCTCACCGATCGAGTCAGCAGAGAGAGAGAAAGGGAGAGGACTGTGTTCAGTCCTGACCTCTGTACAATACTGCTCAGATAAATGAATGCTAGAGCACTTGACAGGAAATCAAATTTTAGTTATTAACTAGGCGGACCTGACTCGTCATTCCTTCTCCAGCATTTTAACTCTTTTGTACAGGCCGTCATTGCTGTTTGTAGGAAAAGGAAAGACATTATGTAATGAGAGGTTTTGGGAATTCTTTAGGGTTTATATTTTGCTCTTACTGTAAGAGACTTGTATAGATTGAATATACAGAAGTACTCAGTTGTAGCAATAGAAAACGTTTAACCTAAAACACCTTAATTTAAGGGTTCATTCATAGAGTAAAAAAATAAAAAACAACATTGCGACAAACGTTCCTTGTTTCCAAACATATTTGATTTGTTCTTTTTCACTACTTGGGCGTTTATAGACTGTTCGAGGATTTTGAACTCGATGTCACGGCGCACCCTCTCCATGTAAATCTTGCCATACTAGACGGACATTTGCAGCTCCAACTTGTCCTTCAGGAAATTAACACACTTGGAGCCATTCTTCATCGCTAAGAAAGAGTCCAGCCGTTCTGTAGGCCAACGTGACGCCCGAGATCATTGGTCATTGTTATTACAGTGTACAATTGAAGTCTTATCCCAGCCATCCTCCAGCCATAGATCTTGCATGCATTTGCGCCATTTCAAGGCAAATTCATGGTTCAAACAGCAAGATCGAGCTCTGCAGCTTACAGTGCATCCAGAGACCGGACCTTGCTTGAGGAGCTCATTGACCAGCCGTCCGTTTTTATGGTGTGGGTCATCTCTCATTGTGGTCTTTTGTGGACACTGATAGATTTCTGTAAAATGATCACTAATCATTATAGCACCTACAGGCGAAATGTTGTTCACACACCATCTGTATTATTTTTTTTCTTGAAGTTAACAAGACAAAGCAAGTGTAAAATGTAATAACTAATACCAGAGCCTCTTACCGTTTAATATTAAATAACCCTTTTCTTACTGGAGACTATCAACAATAGCATGTATTTTCTTTGTTAAATAAAAAAATGAAAGTCCTTGTGAATAAGCTGTTGTTATAGAAACATTACCATATTAGAACAAGTGCATTAATGTAAACCAGGAATTACTGTCCAAGCTAATCTTCTTAGCGGATAGCAAAAAGAACTTAATAATAATAATAATAATAATAATAATAAGATAGTTGTATAAAAAATTTTATCACTTAATACATTTAATTTTCATTGATCCCCTTTTATAGATGTATTTTTATATACTTGGTATAAATTGGTATTCATATAGCAGAAAAAAACACTCGTATTCATAAATAGACTACCTGGTCAAAGGGGAGGTCAAAATAGCGGGCTGCATCAAGCAAAGAAAACAGCTAAGAGATTTGAAATTACTGTTACTGGTTTAAGAATAGTGAAAGTAAGTGCATTTCCACACACACACACACAATGTAATGAAAATTCTCAGGATTGGGACTAAACAGTCATCTAGGGAGCAAAAAAGATTGGACTTCGGAGAATGGAAAATGGTTGTGCGTGTCCTTGTGAGTCCAGATTGATCCCATTCCTGAGCGATGGCCATGTCAGGGTAAGAAGGGAATAGCATGAAGCGATGCACCCAGGCAAAGTTTCCACTGTTAAATCTTCTGGAGGTTACTGTGTTATGATCTGTGGTTGCTTCACTTGGTTAGAAATACGCTGAGCAACATAAATCAATAAAATGTAAACAGCTGACCACCTGAAATGTACCGAATTACCAGGGATTTTATTTTGGTCCTGTATGTGTCGGCCATATACCAGGACTCAAATTGTGTGGTTATAGGAACATGAATCATTTTTACACATGAACTGGACACTATGTTGTGTGCTATAATCAAAGCTAATGGTGACTGAATGAAACCTTAAAACGCAGCAATCTTTCATACAACTGATTCAATGTGGTGAAAATAGGATGTTGCACTGTATCGAGTCTTTATACAGAAAGTAGACATGATTGCACATTTAATTTACCAGCCTACGTGTTAACTTGTGGGATGTTGAGGCTGCATTTGTGTTTATCGCGTTGTGAGTATGATTTTCACATGCGTGTAGCTCAGCCGTGACCGTTACAGGAACCATGGTAGACCCACAGAAAACTATTTCACACTTTGAGTCATGTGAAACTTGAACTTGTATTCACTTGTAAAGTGCCTCCTTGATGTACTGCTGTGTACGCTGTGCTGAGGTTCAGACAAAAACCAAGCAGTTCTTATTCTTGGCGGACAGAAGAGGAACTCAAGGCTCTTCTCAAGGTTCGAAGTGTTGAGAATGTTGAGATCCTTTTCTTCTCAACTCGATTGTAAATGGTTATTACTGTGAGCTGCCATGGCTCACTTCGATTCAGTTTGGTTGTTTCCCTCTGGCCCATTCATTCACCTGCTGCTTGCTGGATGTTTTTTGTTTTCCTCACTAAGTCTAGAGGCTGTTTTAGACAGAAAAATTCAGAAGAGATTCCTAGTTTCAGAAATCCCTAAACCGTCCCAGTTGACACCAACAACCCTGGCACAGTCAACATCATTAAACTCACGTTTTCTTCCCAGTTCTTATCTTTGATGTGACCATTAATTAAAGCTCTTAATTGCATAAATAGCTTTCTGAATAAATTTGTTTATTATACAATAAAATTTGACCAGAATATTTTGTGTGTAACATAGACCTTTTAAATATAGCAGTGTCTTAGTCCTGCTTTATTGCTTCATTCGTGTCACCCAGCACTTGAATAAACCTAACACCGAAAGATAGCAGGTCTTCCTATTTAAAAGAGTGGTTTCTCTTTTCTCAGGTTCATCGCAGGTACCTGTGCGCACATCCTGCACATCCAGGCCGAGGTGAGCCGGAGTGCCCAGGCAAATCCTATACTAGAGAAAGTGTTTACATCTGTCTCAAAGGTACGTCTAATGCACCTGTTTTGTTATTTCAGTTGACCCCTCCTCCCCTCCCCAAAATGGTTTGACTGATGAATTATCACCACTTTTAGCAAGAAATTCTTTCCCACTTTGTTTTATATAGCTTACACACCATACTGTACTTACACTTAAGCTTACACTTCTTTTTTTATTGTTGTGTGCAAGCATTTATTTTTATTGTGTGCTTTCACTGCACCTTGATCCTCAGACAGGAAAAACAACACCCTCTATAAAAAGGTTTATTATTACTGAGGCAATAGCTTGTCAGGTTCAAAGCCCTTTACAAAATGCACTCGATCCTTTCCCAATCCCAATATCCAATGACTGCCTGGGCCACAGCTCATAAAGCGTTCGGTCATAGATTAACAGTTTTGGCAACACCGTGCGATCCTATACAGTGGATACCCAAACTTAACACACCCCTGTTACAAATGGCAGGTTTTTGTGATGTGGAAAATGAAACTGATAAATCAGACCTTTTTACATTTTTAATTCGATACACTTTAGGAAAAAACTATTAGACACATTTTAAAAGAGAATAAAAAACTTCAACAGTTTGTTTGCTTAAAAGTTCACATCGTGTTACAAATCATCACGTTTTAACGGGGATTATACAACAGTTAGTTCCGGCCAAGTAATCTGATTGGACAAGAGACATTTTACAAGTAGTGATAGCAGAACATAACACCACTGGGACGTTTAATTATATGCATCACGCCACATCACAGGTGTTCTAACATTTGTTAATTACACTGAATGTCGAGTCACCAGAATGGGTGAAAATAGGCTGTTACGGTCTGCATACTTTTCACAAGAAAACACATCTGATTGTAATTCCTTCGAAGTCGTTCGCAGTTGAAAGTTTTTTTTTATTTTTATTAACTGCTAATACAAGATTCTAACACAAGGCCTGAATCTCAAATCCCTTTGTAACTCCTGATCAAGGGCCCTATTTCAATATTATTATTGGGTCAGGGGAAGCTCAGTGGTTAAGGAATTGGAGTACGGTTCAGAAGATCCCAGATTCAAATCCCATAACCACAAATTTGTCCCTGTTGGGCCCTTGACCAAGGCCCTTAAACCTAAACTGCTCCGATGTATAATGAGATAAAAATGTAAGTCGCTCTGGATAAGGGCGTCTGCGAAATGCCTAAATGTAAACTCCGGAAACCCATAAATTATCATGATGATCTAAAGCGTGAAGTGTGTTCACCACCTCTATGGCTTATTCACATTTTGGCTGCATAATACCGGTAAGATACCGGTCAGCTCTCCCAGTCGAGGTTTGTTAGTGCGTCAGGATTTGTGTTGGTGGACTGCTTAATTTTTAAAAAAATTATAAAAAATCATAATCTGTTCATGTACACCTATCTATAGATACTGTATCTATGGCAGCATCACACCCCTGCCGATATTAATTACAACAGCACTCCCTCCCGTGGGATATTACTTCATTATCCTGAACCTGTCATCCAATTCATTCTGATTAACCGTAAATAAAGTTGTCTCTTTTGCATTTTTTGACTCCTTATTGGTTTCCTCTGGCTGTTGAAGCCATGGCCTACAAAAACTTTATAAAGCATGAAAGCTATCAATCTGGAGAGAGGGAGAGAAATTTCCAAAACATTGGATTAAACATGGAAAGATGTCGAGGTGCATTGACACCCTAATATCTCATTAATCATAGGAATAATACAATGCTGTGCTGATTTTTATTTATTTTTAGGGGCAAGCAGGTTTAGACAGCCTTTAGTCTTAATAAATAAAGTCATCATTTAAAAAAAATGCATTTTGTATTTACTCGGGTTATCTTTGTGTAATATTAAAATTTATTTGTTGATCTTGATCATGAAATACTTTTTCACTGCACTGTAGCGCAGTTACAGTTACAAAGGACAGGACATGCCTCTAAAATTGATAAAATGACGAGAATTCATCAATAATGGTGGTACGAGACCTACAGCAGCGGTAAATGAGCTGCCAAGTACTGTTCACACCCTGCATGTGATAGCAGTCTCTCGTACACTTCACATGTCTGTGCTATGGACTAAGGCAGCCTCTAAGCCCGCCTCCAACTCCAAACTCTGGAAAATGTGCTGTGGTTTGATTAATCTTTCAGACATGATCTATACAATATGTCAGACAAGACAGATTTAACTCAAACACAGCATCATGGAGCTGTTTTCTTTTTTTTCCCTGTCTGAGTTTATTACCGGGATTGGTCCTGGAAATCCCAGATCAGTTGTTTCTCATACCCACACACTTAAACCACCACTAAACACCACCGAGATGTTTGGTCTCGAATTTAATGTTTAACTTGAACACGTACTGAAGAGCTTGAGCTTGATCTAAATGATGTTTATGCATTGCGCTGGTGCTGCTACAAGCGTGGGGATTGGATCATTGCGTGCATGTATATTGATGTGTATTGTTAATGTTTAAAGTGGATGGTGCGAATACACGGTAACAAAAAGTATTTTACAGCATAACAGTATTTTGCTTCCTTCCGATCTCATGGATTTTTATGCCGCAGTGTCCAGACGCACGCCAGCTGGACGGTTTGTCCAAGCAGCTCGACTGGGAGGTGAGGAAGATCCAGCGATGGTTCCGTCATCGGCGGAATCAGGACAAACCGAGCACGAGGACCAAGTTCTGCGAGAGCATGTGGGTTCTGCCGTGCGCCTTCTAGTTTCCTCAGCATGCATGTGATTTTGGACCTTTTTATTACTGCCAAAGTAGATTAGAGCGATAGCATTGTGTGGCTCATGACCTGGCGCCTTTCCAGCAGAGAATTTTAAGTGTTTTGTAAATTTGCATGTTTTTCAGGGTGTGTGTACTGTATGTGTGTGTCTGTCTGAGCTTTTGTCACTATGAACACACAAGCATTTTGTTTGATTCTCGTTTCTTTTCAGGTGGAGGTTTACATTTTATCTGGGTATATTTACTTATGGGTTCTGCTTTCTATACCAGGTAAGCAAAAAAACAAAACCCTTTCAGCTCAGGAGGATGAAAGATGATCTGCACTAGATTGATATAGATGTTTCTAGCTTTTAGCATGGTTTTGCAAATGACCAACACAAGAAACATCAACATAACAGGCGCCTTCAGTGCAATGCATAATGTATGTGTGTGTGTGTGTGTGTGTGATAGAGAGAGACCCATCATAACGAATCATTTAGGGTGATTGGAGTTATGCATATTTTCCTGGTTCAGTAAGAGATTCATTTTGTTGCAACCCTTGTTACTGTATAATGTAAGATGACCGGTGTGAGTTAGTTTAAGAGGAGAGCCTCGGAAAACTCGGTCAGAATCCTATCTTTGAATATTTAAATGAGGATTCCATGACGTAGTAAGAAAAAGGGAACCTTCAGCCTCATTGTTGACACCAGGATTTCCCTGCTCACAAAAACTTTTCCAGCAGTGCGGTTTTATAAGCAAAAAAAAAACAAACAAAAAAAAACATGCATATATTTCTATGACGAATTGAGTAACCAGCTTGGCTAGTGGTTACTAGTGGACAATGTTTAGGATTATAACTATTTTGGTCTTGTTAAAATATCAGGAAGATAAGGTGTTTATCAACTAACTTTTGAATGTCTATACATTTTATATACCGTACAAGTGTACAGTACAGACCAAAAGTTTGGACACACCTTCTCAATCAAAGAGTTTTCTTTATTGTGTTCTTTAACCCAAACAAGTCCCTTCTGCTTGTTGCCTGTCCTTAGCAGTGGTTTCCTAGCAGATATTCTACCATGAAGGCCTGATTCACACAGTCTCCTCTTAACAGTTGTTCTAGAGACGTGTCTGCTGCTAGAACTCTGTGTGGCATTGACCTGGTAACCTGCGATTTCTGAGGCTGGTGACTCGGATGAACTTTTCCTCCGCAGCAGAGGTGACTCTTGGTCTTCCTTTCCTGGGGCGGTCCGCATGTGAGCCAGTTTCTTTGTAGCGCTTGATGGTTTTTGTGACTACACTTGGGGACACTTTCAAAGTTTTCAAATGACTGACTGACCTTCATTTCTTAAAGTAATGATGGCCACTCGTTTTTCTTTACTTAGCTGCTTTTTTTCTTGCCATAATACAAATTCAGACTCCTTGAATGAGAAGGTGTGCCCAAACCTTTGGTCTGTACTGTATGTATAAATACTGTACATACAATACACACATACTACGACATACTATGACATCTTTAGAGGAAAACATAATACTACACATTGCTGGCATAAATCAGTTTGAGCTCTTTTTTTTTTTATTATTAAAATGCTTTTCTCATTATTTTGAATTCCATATTTTTAATTGTATGTGTGTGTGCTATTTTAGTCTCCTTGGATGTGGGACACAAGACAGTGCTGGTACAACTACCCCTTTCAGGTGAGATCTGATAATCCCAGTATGCTGCTGAACTTTTTTATATTTATTTATACATCAGGCAGTTTGTAATAAGGTGCTTCATGTTTAAGGCACCATTTGAAGAAGCATAGCACAGGTCCTTCTTAAGGAAATGGTGTGTATTATTCTTAGACCCCTAATTTGTGGCAGACGGATGGGAAAAATATGTATTTTCCGATGTTGAGAAGCTAGAGTACGCATTGTTCACTGTTTCTGGCTGTTTTGGGGCGAAAAAACAGCTCACATGAAACAGCACACTGTTAACTAGACTAATCCTCAGTACTGCACACTAAATAGATGTTATTATGAGTAATGACAGTAAGTGAGGAATTGAACACAACAGTGTGTGTTGTTAAAGGAACATAATCCATGACAGGGTGGTGCGACACAGTCCAATGAAAAATAGAGCAACTGTTACAACCCCAATGTAGATTACTTTTTTTTTTTTTTAATCTTTTCACATTTTGAAGAGTTTTATTTATTAATCTCCTAGCATAGCAGTTCCTCAATGAATAATTTTGTTTAGAATTTTTCATTTTTAAAATGTCAAAGATTCTAAAGGCAAAGATTCTTTGGAGGTCCACCATATATGAGGTGGAATGTTTGAATTTGATTGGTCATGTGATTAATCAGACCGTGGGTCCAGCTTTAACACACGCGTGATGTTTGATTAATCTTTAATGCGCTCATTCTAAACATTATTGTTACTATAGTAACTGTGGTGTACATGGAATAATGCTCTCAAGCTGTTTGCATGTTCTGCCACATAACACCCACGTTTTTTTTTTTCTTTTTCCTCCTGCCACAAAAACGGTTAGCAGGGCGTTTTAAAAGCAACCGTATCATGACCTCCTTGTGGATAAAGTAGTAAGTGAGGCTAATCTCCTGCCACACGGATCTCACTAGACTTGATACCTCAAGGTAGAAAGTGTTGTCAGTAGGTCAGAGCCATGCTCGGATTTTCCAAACTCATGTGAAAATCACTTGGAGCAAGGTGAGGACTGTACAGGCCATGTTGCAGTAACTCCCATCCCTATAATGTTCAAGTGGAATTGACGAATGATGGTGTGTACAGTTCCCACACACAGATGCGACTCTCTCGAAGTTTGGCAACAGGTTATCCGTTGATTTTCAAGGAACAGACATTCTACTCACTGAATGTTTATGGAACGACCGCAGTGATTTTTGAGCCATCTCGGCCAGGATCGTCATTCACTGAGGGCCTACATATGACACACTGCCTTCTTTAAAATGTTGGCACCATTCAAATGTTTTAATGTGGCAAAAAGTAAAAAATAAATTGCAAGCAGTTTTACATCTTCATTCATTAGAAACCTCATTACAAGTCCTGGTTTGAATTGAACACCTCTCATACTTTCATAGAAATAAGTCCAGCAACAAGCAAGAAATAAGAAATCGAAAAATGTTATTATAATTGTAGTCAAACACTGGCACAGTCTGCATTTCTTACTCCTATCCAAATGTTTGCCACAAGCTCACTAACTACAGAGATGTAGCAGAGCCACAAAGACTGCAATTCCCGTAAAAAAAAATTAAAAAATAAATAAATACAGAGGATGTTGATTGTTATTCAGCAAAATTCAGTCGTCATAGAATGCTTTTATTAAAAATTCAGTTATCATGTCATGAATATGGAATATTAGCACAATTTTATTAGTGGTGTCCTGTTCAGTGTTGTATATTGAGTGCGGTTTTGTGTGTGTCTTTTCTTTTTGAAGAGCCTCAGTCCTGGCCTGTATCACTACTACGTGACTGAGCTGGCCTTCTACTGGTCTCTCATGTTCTCCCAGTTTACAGACATTAAAAGGAAGGTGAGTGTGTCATTATTCCTGTATAAAAGCATCCTCACATGTGACCATGTTATTAGGAATGACTGAACTTCAGGAAATTTACTGTATACAATCCCCCTATCTGTCAAGGACTCTTGGTTTATTTTGCTTACAGAGGTGTAAGTGTCTTCTTGGTAGTTATCTTTATTTAGGTTGGTGTCAGTGACTCATTCATTCGTCTCCGTGTGTGTTGCTGCATGCCACAGTGCACTGTGGGTCTTTGATGTACCCTTGGCACAGTGACCTACTTCACACACCTGACCTGTTCTCATTCAGTCTCACACTCACACGCATGTTGCAAATATTTTCAACATGCACAGACTCGAAGCACCGTTCGCACCAAACCCTCAAATACACACTACTGACACAAAACTGTAACCAAAATCTACTCATGGCAGTAGAGCTGCAGAGTAAATAATAATTGGGAGTACAATTTGTGACTTGTGATTTGTGCGTGATGTCCTTAATGTAACCAGCTTTAAAATGAGTGAAGCTCGTTTAAGTGACCTCCATTGTTTCCTTCCTAACCTACTACTGTGTGTGATTTACATATTATTGTGGCATCGTAGTCACATTCTAAAACTTTACACACAGGAACTCCTACAGAGGATCATTAGGTCCGCATATCAGATGTGGCACAAGTTTTATACTGCATACTGTAAAATGTTCCTGTGGTTGGTTCCCTGACCAGTTATTAAACCCGTGCTGCAGCGGTTTTATGCACCACATCCGTTTAGGGGTGGCCACAGCAGTCCATCCCATCCACACATTAGATGGCGCTGGTTGGTTGTCCTGATGCTGCCATTTTAGCCAGGCTTTGGACCAGCACTGAGAGTGCACCAACTTGGTGGCTGGAGTTTCATGGAGTTCTACTTCTTGACTCAGGTTTAAATAGCCCTGTAACTACAGTAGGAGTTCTCACTTACATATTACTTTTAATTTCTCTTGAAGTAAGTGAAGAGGCAAACAAAAGTCCTGCAGAAAAACAGAAGCTTACAGCTTTTAGGAGGTAATTACCTCCAGTTGTAACCCCTGACTGGTGCAAATCTTCAGGAAGTGCCAGTTTAACAAACGGTAGTTGCGTTATGACATCTCCGTACAGATTTATCTCATTTAACTATGAAATGCACCTGTTTTTTTTGTTTGTTTTTTTTTTGCTCGCTTTCAGTACGCCTTTTAACCCACTTCCTCTCACCATTTCCCCTTAGGGGACTTTCCATCATGTTTCATTGTGATGTTTCGTTGCCATTTTTTTTTTCTTCTAAAATACTTCAAATATTACATGTAAACCTGTTTTAGAAAAAAAGGGTTGGACCTTATTTAGCATGCTAAGAAATATAGTGGTAGTGAAATTAATTAAAATATAATCAATTAAATTTGTTTGAAATTTAGTATGTTAAAATTGAGATTTCTGTAGCCTTCATTAGCTGCATGAGACCTAATGTAACGTGCTAGTACTGTACATTGTATGTACACTTTGACCAAACGTATATGGACAGCTGCCCATTACACCCGTATGTTGGGTGATCTTCTTTAAATTGTGCTGCAAAGTTAAACTGGGCACACAACTAAGAACTGGTAGTAGAGGCCAAAACATGTTCCAGGATGACGCTGCCGCTGTGCACAAAGCAAGCTCCATGAAGACGCAGTTTGCAGAGGAACACCTTTAATGTGCAAATCTCGAGCCATGCTCCAAAATATAGCGTAAATTCTTCCCAGAAGAATGGATGTGCTTTTAAATGTGGAGAGCAACCAGTTCCATAATGCTGATGGATTTGGTCATGTCAACATATTTTTGACCATAAAATGTATAATACATGTTCACTTTCTAGTTTGTATGCTACGAACAGCAGACACAATGACGTTCTCAAAAAAGTTTTCCCAATATTATTTCATTCTGTGTTTAAATAGAATTTTTTATAATCGAGCTCTGTCAGCACAAGACAGTTTTCATCTGTTCGTGAAAGCTCATTTTCCGCATACTGTTTTGACCATGTGCAGGTTTATTGCATGAATTATCAACAGAACAGTTTGTGCTTGTTGCCAAGGTTGAGGTTTTTCCATCAGACAATTCCACTTCTCATTTACACTCCACGGGTTTGTAGTGGTCTGTTTATCATTTGTCTTTTAGACTACACAATGATTTTAAACCTGTGGTCATGTAAAAAAAGAAAGAAAGAAAAAAAAGGGTTGAATCCTTTCGATGGGAAAAAAAATGTTTATTTCAAATTTTATTATCTGGCATTTTGTAGTGTCTACGTTATACAGCTTCACTTGTATTTAAGCTTGTTTTTAAAGGCCGCTGCACAGCTCTAATTTCAGAAGCTTGTACACTTTCTCATCAGCACCCTAACATGAATGTGCTGCAGGTATTATTAACATTTCAGTCTAATGTTGTGTGTTTTTATTTCTATTTCCATGTCTTTAGGACTTCCTCATTATGTTTGTGCATCATCTGGCCACTGTGAGCCTGATCAGCTTTTCATACATGAACAACATGGTGCGTGTGGGCAGCCTGGTCCTGTGTGTGCACGACGCCTCCGACTTCCTCTTGGAGGTACATTTTGGAAAAAGAAAAACTGTATTTAAAAAAAAAAACTGTAAATGTAAACTTTATTTACGCCTATGGTTGAGGAATAGTGTTTTATATCTCTGATATTGTATTTCTTTTTCCCAGGCTGCCAAGTTAGCCAATTATGCCAAATACCAGCGCCTGTGCGACTTCCTGTTTGTGGCATTTGGTGCAGCTTTTATTGGGACAAGGTTGATCATTTACCCTTTTTGGTGAGTAAAGCCAAGTGTATGCACAGCGTGTTTTCGAATTCAGTATTTTAAAAAAGGATCTTTAATAGCTGATGTTGGTTGTGTTGAATTTCTTAAGCAGACCACACAAACTAGTTCTTCTGTGGGTGATTACACTGGTAGACTGGTAGTGTTTGCTCTGTCTGTCTCCGTAGAAATTACAACCCGAAAATGAAATTTGCAGCCTCATTGTGTGTGTAAAAGCCCAATTAAGCGCTCTTAAGGCCATTTCTGATAAGAACCGCTTCCGATCTCCTTCATCGTCAGAGAGTAAGCTGAGCAGGCGTATTCAGTGTCTGGGGTTTAGGGATTGAGTGCCGGTGTCATTACTTGAACCACATGCAGCAGTGCAGGAGGAACCGAGCGCTGACAACGCACACGCTCAGCACAATGCTCGAATACACCTGACCTAAAGCTCATTCAACGCTTTAGCCATCCGCGAGGTTTACATTACACTTATTCATTTAGCAGATGCTTTTATTTAGAGTGACTTGGCAGTAAGGCAAAAATCCAATCGGCTGAGAGTTAAGAGCTCGACAGCGGCCCGCTGACGGTACCCTTGTTTGAACCCGATCAACGCTGTCCACGATAAACCTTTTCTAGGTCAAAACCTAAATCTGCATCTGCTTTCTAATCCGATTAACAAGGATTTGTTCTTTTGCAGAGTTTCTCTTGTTTTGATGCGAAGTGGGCGGGACCTGTTTTGCTAAGCTTTATTTTAAACAATCATAAGACAGGTTTTGCTTATCTACATGTGCAAAAATCTTCATGCGCAATAACACAGCATCTACATGCGTTAATTTATCAATTTATTTGCAAGTCAGTAAGGAATAGGCTATAAATACATAGTATAAATTATGGTTCATCCCCATTACTCTGTATGTCATGAGTCTGTGCAAACTACGAGGTGTGTTTTAATCAAACCGGACTTTTGGTTGTGCAGAGTAAGAGACCACAATTATGAGAGTAAAACCTCCCTTATTTATCTATATAATCTGCTGCTAGACTAATGTACTTATTCCAGTGTTTAACTAGTGCTTGGATGCCATCAAGGTAGAGAAGTTTCTCAATACTCAGGAGGTCAGGACTGATTATTCCTGGCTAAATTCCTGTAATGTGCAAGTGGTGTTTGTAAAACGATCGTGTGCTCAATTCCCACAGACAGATGCGTCTCGTTCCCAAGCTGATGACAAGTTATACATAGATTTTCAAGGTTTAAGCGTTCTGTAACCTTCATTCAAGAGCAATTTCATCACTAGTCCCAGTTTGACTTGAACGACCCTCATAGTTATGATAATATTAAAGTTGCAAAAGCATGAATAATGATGCATAGATTAGTAATGAACTACATACTACCAGAAGTATATTATAGAATTTAACAGGTGATGCTTGTTTAACCTGGAACGAGCAAAGAAACCAGACTTGCTGATATCAAAGCTTAACATAGGTCATGGCTTCTACACAGGCAAAGGTGACACCTTCCTGGAGTCTTTGTGAACTGCACTCTACTGAAACATTTTACTGCTCCTCCTCAACCTTTATCAACACACTGTCTAGTGGATTATCCAATTCAGAGATACATGGATAGATAGGCTTGATTAAAAAAAAAAAAATTATTGATAAACTTGATTTGTTTCTTTGGAACTGAAATGATTGGATGGTAAACCTCAATATGAATAAAACAGCTTTTTAGATTGATGTTTATCTGTTGGGTCAGGGGTAGCTCAGTGGTTAAGGTATAGGACTATGGTTCGGAAGGTCCAAGGTTTATCTCCCACAACTGCCACATTTATAATGAAATGCAAATGTAAGTCGTTCTGGATAAGGGGGTGTCTGCCAAATGCCTAAATGTAAATGTTTAGTATGTTGCCACTGGCTGGAAGGTGTATAAAAGGTGTATAAAAAAATTTTATAAAAATAAATAAAAATTAAAGAGTGAAATGTTGTTCTTTCAAATTAAGTAAAAGCCCTAGTATTCAATTTCAGTTGCACTTTATTTATAAAGTGGTATAAATAAACCAATTATTGAGGTATTTTTCAACCCCTGATAGTTAGAATTTACAAATTTTACAGATTTACAAAGTTACACATTTTTTAAAATGTAAAAGTTGCGACTGTGCAAGTACAGTAGTGGCCAAAACTGTTTTCAAATTTTTATTATAATGATAATCAAGATGATAATTTGTTATTTGAATATAATGAAATTCCTATATAACAATCAATAGTCAAAAGTATCATCAAAAGTATGAGGTCCGAAACGGAAAAAGACATCTGCAGCACTCTGGTGTCACTTTCTTAGGGTTTGCCTGCTTGCTTGCTTACTGAGGAACATTAACTAAACCAGCTTCACTAAAGCATGCTGTTTATTGTGAAACAGCCTCAAATGTTCAGTTTCCTGAAGTTTATTGCTCTTATTTGCCACCTAATGGACAAACAGAAATTCATCCCTTTTTTTTTTCTAATTACAGTACCTCAATTAGAGCCCATGAAATGATTAAAATTTTAAACGCAGATTTGAAATGTATTCGGTGAGCCGGATTAGAGCATGTGTCAGGCCAGTCTCAGACTGACACCTCAGGCTGACATCTTTGACTTTGGTATCAGTATCACACAGACACCTTTCCTGGAAAAGACGTGTGTTGACATGAATTAAAAATGAAAGCTTAAATCTCAAAGAGCATTAGGAGAGATGCTACTTTTGACCTATTGCCTGATGAAGCAAAAATGCTTTGAGTAATGTTTGTGTGTATGTGCTTGTGTTATGTAGGATCCTGAACAGTACAATGTTTGAGAGCTGGGAGATCATTGGGCCGTACACCTCGTGGTGGGTCTTTAACAGTCTGCTGCTGGTGCTGCAGGTGCTGCACATCATCTGGTCCTACCTCATAGTACGCTTAGCCCTCAAAGCCCTCATGAGAGGAAAGGTAAGCTACTGTTCTGATGAGAGGGCGCTCATTCATCTTTATAGCTTGTAGCTCTAGTTACATTGTTTAGGAAGTACATTTACAATAATACATGTGGTATCTTTTTCACATAATAATAATAATAATAATAATAATAATAATAATAATAATAATTATTATTATAGCTTATGCATCTTTTTTTTGTGTGTGTCTTGTCCAAGGCAACTTAGAATTTAAATGGAACCTGTAGCTATGCACACACCAGCGGGTGGGGTATTCTTGGGATTTTAATGTATTGTATAATTATCCCATCTTGCTATAGTGTAGTAGTAGTAATGATTTAAATTATTCTGTACTTTATAAAATATTTTGATGTTCTGCTCAACCTTTTGGTATAGGACATTTGAGTCTATCTAGTGATATTTTTACCATGATCTGACATCTCAACCATTTGGAAGAGGCTCATATTGGAGTGTGTTAAAAACAAGTAAACAAGCTAATAAAAGAAACATTGTTATTAATATAATTTTAAAAAGAAATAAATAAATAAATATATATTTTTTTCCCTTTTTTTTAACCCCTTTGCATTCCTAGATGTTACATTTAAATGGTTAAATACACTGATGAGTCTAGAAACATTGTTATTGGTTTACCATAATCTTATAGTGTGACATCAGACCCGATGAAAACTATGCCAGCCTCCTTTTTTTTTTTTTTTTTTACTGGCGATCTGTCTATAGTTTTACAATGCCAGACAATTGTTGTGCATGGGGAATGGGAAGGCAGTTTTATCAGTTACTCACTGACTAAAAGAAGAGAGATTTGTAGTTATCAGCCATCCAGCGGGGACATGAAGCTAATCAGTGATCACTGGTGCTAATGTAGTTACCATATTATCTTGGGTACATAATCATGAACTTAATATTTGGTTACTTTAACTCAAGAAATGCCCAATATATACGATTAACCTGTGTAATGTTTGCTCACTTAGAGTCCATGCAGGGGTTAAATTAAGGACTGTCGTTAGGTTTTCATTAGCGTTATTAAGCAGCTCATGGTAATGAGTTAGCATTTGTTATATTTGTAATGTTGAATTGCTGTTTCCTCAAAGCTTGAATTAGATAGACTTAGAATTTTTTAATTGCGCCGGTTTTTATCATACATGCAATACAGCTAAAAACACTGCTCTCTGGTCACTGTGTGTGCTCTTATGCCAAAGTGATGTAAATATCAAAAATGAGGTCAGAAACTCTAGTGATCAATAACAGCATGTAAACTACATCGATATTCTGCGCAAGTAGTGTTTCGATTTTAATAAATCTTAATTTAAGATTAAATCGTACTTCATGAGAAAGCTGTGAATGTCACCATAACATAAATCTGATTGCACTGTCCATGAAAGTGTTTAGACTTAAATTTCTCAACATTGACCTTTATCTCTGGTCATGTGTGGGGGTAAATTTAGCCTGCAGTTCATGATTATTTATATCAAGGCTCTGTTATCTCTGGAATAAATAATTACCAGATAAAATTGTGAATGTGGATCATGTGACTGCACAGAATACTAGATCAGTTTGCCAATGTTGGACATGATGAAATGATCTTGCATTTAACCCTTGCAGTAAGGCTTCCTCTGCCTGGCGTTTCTGTTATCTTTTCTCCAAAATCTGTACCTTCTTTCACACACTTATCTTTCACCTGTTACTCCTCCCTCCACTGCAGAACCGGCTTCTCTCTTTCCCCCTCTCCTCTTGGCTGGAAGGCAGCTCCTGTCTTTCTGTCACTCTTTCCTGATTGAGATCTCTGCCTTTTTCTCTGCTTAAACCTCGCTTGCTGTTCTCGTCTAGTAGACCCTGTTCTCTCCTTCCTCAGCAGTAAGTGTGCCTCCTCTTCCACTCATTCTCCTTTCTGAGATAGTGCTGTTATATATCAGCCCAGTGTTTATAAAGGTTGTTAAGAAGAAACTAACAAACTGAAATCCATCAGTTTTTATCTTTTTCCCACGTTGAAAATGCACTCATTTTCAATGGGTAATGCAAACATTACCCAGGAGAACTTTTTACATTATATAGATTTGAAATATTTACAAAATAGTAATTTCAAGAATTCTGGTTTCACTCATCACAACCTCCAAGAGTGATGTACTGTAAAAGATCCACACTTAACACATGGAGAACGTCTAATAATCACATACTGACATATAATGCAGTATTTGCATATGTTGTATTCATCGTCTTTACACAATGTTGCATTGTCACAATATACAGAGATGTTTTCTTAGATGATATTCATTACATATTTGCTGTGAAAATATGCTGTGCTCCATTCTTATGCACAATGAACAATCAAAAAAGTCTAATCATGTAAAAAAAAAAAAAAAAAAATCCTAAATTCCTATAAGTTCTGGAGTTCTTGAGTGCATACCTGGTAACATTATACCCTCTTGTATTTTCTTTAACCATGTACTCATGTACTGCCTTTCTCTTTTTACCAATAGCATGTCTGAATAGTCACATTACATACCGTAATATTTGCTAATGGAAAATAATCAGCAAGGAAAAGTCAATTTTGAACAACCGTAGTGTGTAGTTCATGGAGCTACAATACATGGCCAAAGGTTTCTGGACACTTTTCCACCTTTCATGTGGTTCTGTCAACACTGAAATAGAAAGCTTTTTTATGCTGTAGCATTTCACTAGGACATGACCGTGCTCATATGCAAAACAAAGTGAGGTCCATGATGACGCATCAAGACATTGTCATAGAACGAGTGAAAGAACTTGAGGTTCCTGCCACGGACCCCTGACTGCGACCACATTACACACTAAAGCCACGGGCCGACCTGCAGTTCTGGAAAATTAAACCAATGTGCAGGTTCTTAAATGTCCACTGGGAGCTGGATCCAAAATCTTAAAATGCCCAACTTTACAACATAAATAAACATGTTCACAAATATAGCTAGATTTCGCACTCATGACAACAGTACTGGGGGTGATTTTAAGTGAAAAAAAAAAATAATAATAATAAATAATAAAAAAATTACATTAAGCCAATGTCTGCTATGCATCACTTCAGTCAGTGAATTAGCCACATAAGCATTTTAAGCTAAATCTAAGCTAGCAAGCGTGTAATAACTGAGGTACAGTAAGTATTCATGTTCCAACCAAAAGCCAGGCTCCGTTTGCTCAGCTTATTCATGCATTTACTGGGGTCTAGGCAGAGAGAGCTCCTGCCAAGATCAAAACTCCTAGAGTTGAGCTTCAGAACTGCCCTTCAGAAAACCTATGAATGAGGTCTAAGAGAATTTGTCCAGTTGCCTGCACCCAGACCTCCTCACGTGACATTAATACCTGTGCTCACTTATACTCTTCTACCTGAACGTGCACAAATCCTGACAGCCACGCTCTAAAATCTGTCTAAATGTCTTTCCAGGAGGGTGGACCTTATTTCATCAGAAAAAGCAGGGGCTAAATCTGGAACAGGAGGTTTAAAAGGTGCACAAGTGTTATGCACTGGTGTCCACATACTTTTGGCCTTTTGCAGGCTTTTGATGGTGTACCACCAAAATGTCTTCCACCAAAATGTGTGTCTAATAAACAAATCAATACACGCTAATCATTCACACTAGGACAAAAGACGTTACCTGAAGTCTTGTCTAACATACTGTATATATCCATACCTGTATGTTTATGGCAAAAAAAAAAAATAATAATAATTATGCTCTGCCATTCTGCTCTTTGTACCAGGTATCCAAAGACGTGCGCAGCGATATCGAAAGCAGCTCAGAGGAAGAGCCCGAAACCACTTCCACCATCACAGCTTCAGCCAAACGGGAAAACGGCACCAACGGCCATTTCACCTCCCAGACCTGGACCCGCAAAGACGACAGCTGGTGACATGGCGGCGATTCACAAGCTGTTCACGAGAACTTTTATTCCTGCAGCGTCATAATTTTTGACTCCTCCGCCCATTTCCTGACCAAACTGTACTATACACACATTCCCCAGTTTTTACACACCTTGTGTTGACATTGTGTCGACCATGATGATGAAGTGCTGAGTCATGTTGGCTGTATGGACACTGACGAGTCAGTTACCTAGTTTCAGAAGCAGAAGTGTGATCACGTTTTTCTAAATCTTCATCTTTTCTTTCATTTTTCACTTTTATTCAGTCTTCATGTATGATGTACTTGTCTTACTTTTTTTTTTTTTTACACAATTCACCATTCGGTTTCTTGTGTTTTGTCTTTTGCCCGTTCTGTTTTTTTTTTTCCATTCCGATTGATTTTAAAAACATGAATTGATCTGTTCACACTGAGAGATGATTTGGTACTCCATTATGTCACACGACAAATGAGACGCAGTTGCCGTGGCAGTAAGTAATACATCTTATCTCGGTGCAAAAAATGTTTGGTGTCTATTGGGACTGATGCTTACTCCTCACTGCTGAACCAGTCCAGGGGGTAAAGCGAACCCAGATCCAGCACCTCCAACAACTCTAAATTTTAACCCTAACCTTCACGAGATGATGCACAACCCCAAATACAACACATAACTGAAACACACTGCATTCGCTCTCCACACGGTTAAGAGCTTCTGAATTATGTCCACTGGTATAGCCAGGGATACTTGCGTATGTCAGTAATGCCACACCTACTTGCTTTAGAAAACAGTATGATTTACTTTACTCTGTAGACATAAGGAAATAAATGTTTATTGCACTGTCTAAACAAGCTCAAATATCTTTAATCTACCCAAATGGATGTACTGTTGTTGTTGTTGTTGTTGTTGTTTTTTTAATAAGGTTGCAATAAACCAAACAAGATTATTGAATTTATTCCTACACTATTGTTAAATTGACTTTTTTTTTTTGTTTGTTTAGCGGATACTTTTCCTATATTTTAAGCACCCTTTTTTACGGAAAGAAAAAAAAAAGTACAATTATTTGCCAGTAAAACAAGACAAAATATGGCTAGAAATGAGTTTAATAATGTTATATTTGGTGTATTGTAATCTTATAAGAAATATATAAATTTGAAACGTTTTATATTCTACAAGGAGTGTTTAAATCAGAACCGGGACTTTCTTGTGCATGAAGGTGTACAACTTAATGACATGTATTTGGAAACTTTTCCACATGTTTGGGCCACTAAAGGAGTTCTGTGAGGCCAGCATTTGAGACGTGAAGCAGGCAGTCTGATCATGGCTCCAGAGTACTTTGAAAACGTTCTACCTTGATGGTATAAGCCCTAATTAAATACTGGGATAAGTTCCTTTATGTAGTAGATTATATAGCGATATAAGGGTATATTTTACTCTCATAACTGTGTTCTGTTGTTCTGCACAATAAAAAGTCCCAGTTTAACTTGAACACCCCTTGTATTTGCTGGGATAATTTTTTTTCTCTCTCTGTGTAGCTGAACATTTATTGTACAGGCAGCCTCTTGGGTATCATTCCATGCCATAGTTGAAGGTATTGTATCACAAGGTAGGAGGTTGTGTGTATTTATGAACAGTTATATGGGTGAGAGACTTTGACTGCTTGTTAGGTCCAGTGCAGAAGTCAGACACCAAACATGTCTCAACTGATCCATGGCATTTGATTTCTGTTGATGTTTTAAAGCTGCCTGCATGCTGTATTTTTTTTTTCGAATTGAGAATTTTGTATTCAACAAAGCTGTGCATTTTAAGTAAATTAAATAAGAAAAATATCAGTGAATGAGAAGTCAGAAATGCATTTACTGTTTTCAGGTCAACACTGATGATGGTGCACTATTAATGTTTTATATTGATAAATTAATGTTAGACGTGAGTATCACCCATCGTGTGATGTGATGTGATGTGATTAACAACCTGGTGTGAAAGATGTAAAATATCCATCAACTGAAAATTATTTAAAGCTGTCTATGCAATACAAACTGAACTTGCACGACTATACAAGGATTAAAGCAGACTAGTTTGGAATTTGTACTCGAATATAATCAATTAGTTTTTGAGGGTGGGGAAAAAAAAGGAAACACTGATAACCAAATTTTTTTTAATGAATAAGCAACATAAACTGGTAAATGGTTTCTTCCACTTGACATTTCCACTATATTACATAAAGTTTCAAAAATATAAAGCATTTTTACGCTGCAGTTAAATATAGATTCGCCAGGCATAGTGGGTCAGATCTCATCGGAATGTCCCTCCCTAAAGGCAGAAGAGAGACAGGTGTTTCTGTATGTTGATAACAGATGATTAGTCTTTGACTGTCTCATGGTCAATGATCTGATTCTCTGCGGCAAGTTGGAGCTGCTTCTGTCTCTGCCAGTAGCGGTAGCCGCGCATGGTGCACAGGTAGCCTCCGTACAGAGTCAGCAGCATCATAGATCCGGAGAAGACGCGGTATCCAACGTCAGCCAATCTCTTCGAAGTCAGCATGAGGAACTTGCTGAAATGGAAAGAAAGCGACTTTTGAGTTATGCCTTCCTGCTCCAATTAAAACAAGTCATGCTTGATTTGTACTTCATCTCATATGATACAAAAGACCACATATTTTGTCCCAAGTAGGACAGGTCATCTAATTTGGTTAAAGCTACCCTAAATACAAGTCAATGTTTACCACAAATTATTGCTTCAAAAATGCTCCTAATCCCTGTTGTTGACCGATCTTTCACAAATACATGAACAAATATACTGTACAGAGAGTCGGGTCCCAGCCCTGGTGAATGTAAGATGTCTGACAATCTGCTACAAGGAGTAAAGCCATATACTGTACAGTACCAGTCAAACGTTTGAACACACCTTCGAATGCAATGCATTTAGTGATTTATTTTCTACATTATATACCAACATTATACTGTAGATTGCAAAACTGTTAAATAACATGGTATTAAATAACAAGAAGAGCAGTCAGTTGTAGTTTTAAGACATGAAGATGAGCTGTTCTTGCAAGAACAGTATTGTCAATTCACTCACTCACTCATCGTCTATACCACTTTATCCTGTATTTAGGTTCACAGGCTTAGGACACAAGGCGGGGTACACCATGGACAAGGTGCCAATCCATCGCAGGGCACACACACACACTCATTCACACACTATGGGCAATTTGGGAACGCCAAGTAACCTAATCTGCATGTCTTTGGACTTTGGGAGGAAACCACAGTCCAAAGGAACCAGAGGAAACCCACAAAGCATGGGGAGAACATACAAATGCACACAGAGACGGGAATCGAACCCTGGAGGCTCAAGGCGACAGTGCTAACCACTACACCACCGTGCCACCTAGTATTGTCAATTGCATTTGCAAAATCCATCAAGCACCATGATGAAACTGGCTCTCATGAAAGCAAGGAAAACAAGACCAAAACTTACCTCTGCTGCAGAGTTGTTCATTTAGAATTACCAGCCCCAGAAGAAACCAATTTACACCACCATAGATTACAGCCGTTATGAAGGCTTTACAGAGCATAGTTAAGTAGCAGACATCTTAATATCAACTGTTCAAAGATTATCACGTATCTTGGATACCTTCAGTGTTTTTACAATGTAGAAAGAAATAAAAATCAGGAAAGATCATGTATTTAGAAGGCGTGTCATTACCACTTTCACCCACATCAGCCAATTTAATCATGGATTATAGATAAAATCCGTACAGCTCTAGGATTACGGGTTTTCATTTCCAGTCAGTGTGGGTGTGAAGTTGGGTGTTCCGCACACAACTTGGCACAGATTTTTAGCCGGAGGACCTTCCTGACGCAAACCTCAACCCAATTTTATTCCGGTTTGGGACCGTGGGGTTTACGCATTGGGTGGGACTCTAACCCGGGCCTTCCGCATAGTAGATAAAAGTATATTACGATTACTGATGGAAAAGCCCTGACTGGGTAAAAAACTCAATCTGAGACGGTGGTGCAGTCCTCTTACAAAAGAATAAACAACCTTTTGAAATAGTAATATGAATAGCCTGGCAGACAAATATTAGGTTTGCTGTAAAACAGGACACGCCCCTAGGGGTGTGGCTTAATCAGTTCGAGCGCGTGATTGGGTAAACACAAGACAAGTACAGGACCATCAAAACATGTAAATAATTTGTAGCAATTATGAAATAAAACGGGTATCAACTATTTAAAAATGAGGGCATTTCCACAACTATTTCCCCTTAGTTTTCAAAAGGTCTGCTTTTAGAAAAGAAAATTATATTTAACGTCACGCATCTGCTACCCTGTAGAGTAAACCATGCACGAGACGTCTTTTAAATTAGCCAGCTAGCACATACTTTATATTAACTCTTATTTTGTCTTGTTATCCCACAAACAATACATAAATAACACATTTTAAATAAATACTTACCCGTTTATTTCTTAGATTTAACTCTTACGGGATGATTAAATCACCACCTTTAGGAAAGCTCAATGTCAGTCTGTTACTCCTCCTGCTCTACATTACTTCCGGATTATACTACGGAGAACCAAAAGGGTCAAACACGACCAACGCGTTTTATAAATTCGTATAAAGAAATATTTTTTCTGTTCTTCAGCTTTAAATTAAGAAATGTAAACAAAAACAATAAAATTTTATCAATTGGTTTCTCATTGATTGATAATGTCTCTTTTAATTGTTATTTTATATTAAACACTTTTAAAGCCATAACCAAGCCGTACCGAGAGAATTATTTTGGAAATAATACAAATGGCGGCGCCCGGTAATAAACAAACGTGCTCAGAGGCCGGTGAGGAGAAAGAGGATCCTGGTGCGGCTCCGTACGGGAACTTTATTAATTATTACACGTTTAATCCGCCTGAGAATCGTCTGAGTTTGATCCCGAGCACGCTGCTGGAGGATGTGGGGTATCAGCCGGACACAGAGGCCGTGCTGCTGCTGGATGTGGGCTGCAACTCCGGGGTGAGAGAGTCGACCTGAGCAGCTCAAATCTCCATATCATTATCAAACCAAAGTGTTTCTGGCTTTCTTGTTTCGAATAAGAGCCAAATAAAGCTCCCAAAGACTAGTGAATTCAAATGAGAGGATACACATTTTCAGAAAAATGCTAACCTCATAATATAATACCTTCTTTTTCGTTTTTACTAGCTTTATCAATATGTTTGACTTTAAATTAACAGGTTTTGCTTTAATCATCATTACCCATTTAATCATCTGCTTCATCTCAACCTAAAGAGAGCAGTGCAGCGGAGCTTTAGTAACCTTGCCTTACTTTAGTATGTTAAAGCTGTGGGAGCAGCTGGTGCCCAGTTTCGAAGCAGGCTGTCCAATCATGGCTCAAGGTAGCTTTCTACCTTGATGGCTTGATTGGCACTAGTGCAACACTGGGATGAGTGCATTAGTGTAACTGGATTATATAGAGAAATTAAAGGACTTTTTACTTTCGTAACTGTTTTTTTGTTATTCTACACAAAGTCCTGGTTTGACTTGAACATCCCTTTCTTTTTTCCCCCCTATGGATCCATTCTTTTGGGCCACCTTGTATATAAATCAAATTGGATACATTGTTAGTGTATCACAAACTGCCATGATGATTTTTTTTTGTTGTTGTTGTTGTTCATTTTTCTCTGTTGTTGCTCTTTACCAGGACTTATCTATTGCATTGTACAGACATCTTCTTCGAGATCAGGCACCCGGAAGTGGTTCTTCTAAAAATATTCAACTACTTGGATTTGACCTAGACCAGGACTTAATCCTTCGGGCTCAAAACTCGAACCCATTCCCTCAAAACATTGAGTTCATCCCTCTTGATATCACCAGGGAGGCGAGCCATGTTGAACTCGCGTCCTATCTGGAGAAATTTGGACGCAGTCACTTTGACCTGTGTTCGTGTTTTGCTGTGACGATGTGGGTCCACCTGAACCACGGAGATGCTGCCTTATTAGCTTTCCTCTCGCGGCTCGCCTCTTTGTGCGAGTGCTTGTTGTTAGAGGCGCAGCCGTGGAAATGTTACCGCTCGGCTGCTCGGCGGTTACGGAAACTCGGACGCAGCAACTTTGACCACTTTAAGACTCTGGAGATCCGAGGGGATATGGCAGCTCATGCTAAAGAACATTTAGAAAAGCAATGTGGAATGGAGCAGGTGCGGAGTTTCGGGAGTACATCGTGGGACCGGAGCCTTTTGTTGTTCAAGAGGCGATGATGATGTGACTGATGAGGGTTAATGAGCATGTAACTTATTATATCTCATTATAAACTGTTATTGTGTCAAGACAGTACTTTTTTAGGGAGTCATTGTAGAATCAGTTTAACTAATCAGCTGTTGTAAATTTGATCCCTTTTTTGTGCCAATTCCTGTATTGCCACAGTGACTCTTGTAGATATTAAATTTAAATAGAAATGCACCGGTCAATCAGCCAGTGACCGAAATTGGCTGGTTTTGAGCTTGATCAGCCATGACTGATCAACCTCGGGTATAAATGAATTGGAAGCCTTCCGGAAATTGCAACAGAATTGCATTTCTATGATGTTACATTATAAAAATGTGTGTGCATTAAAAAGCCTCGGTCAGCCTTTGGCTTCAAACTCTGTGAGCAAATTAGTTTCAAACCCACACATTACGCACACATACTGTACATCAGTCTCAACACACCCCAAGTGCTAATTAGTCTTGCAAGAACCTGCATGCTCGCAGCCGCTCGACATGCGCTCGAGGCATTTGAGGAAGAAAAATGTCACTGTTTCTTTATAATCCTACAGGTGGTAGACACTAAACATTGGCATCCCATGTGGTAGGAGTGAATTATTTGCTAAGTTTGTTTAGAAATATTTATGGCGGATAAAAGAGTAAAAATGTACTTTTTTTTTTTCAAAATGAATTTTAAATTAAACATTAAAATCTTGTATTTGAAGTTAGTTTGTATTGTTTGAATGCTGTATTAGTTTTTATGTAAGAAAACTGATATAAGGAATGGGCTGCATTTACAGTAATTACTCATGTTCAGTCCAGTTGTGTAGCTGTTCAATAAGGCTAAGGTAAAAAAAACTTGAGTCCTTTTAAAAGTTGAAGGTCTTAAAATTATGAAAGAAAAAAAAACAAGGAAAAAGAAGTATTATTGAATCAGGATATTTACAAAATTGCGACACTTACTGAATCGTAATATTGATTGAATCGGCACCTAGGTATCGTGATAATATTTATCGGATAGTGACTGGTGATTCCAATGTCTTATTATCATGATACCTACCTACATTTACAATGTATGCATTATAGTGTAATATACCAATACCTGTACAGTGTATATATATACAGGACTGTATATATTGGCAAAATTACAGTAATATGTTTTTACAGTAATATGTAATTACAGTAAGTGTGTGTGTGTATATAAAACAATTAAAAACAAAGATAGCACATACTGTAATTTTGCCAACATATTGCCATCTTGATGCATGAAAACATTTAAATTAATATGATGATGAATGAATTTCCACAGAAAAGATTCACAATGAAACTGAATAACCCCCCTCCCACACCGCCATCCCTATCAATACTATACAGTATTATATCAGTAATGGGATAATGATAATTATGATGTGTTCATTATGTGAAAAAATACTATATACATTTATATTATAATATTTTTTATAAATTTAAATTGATAGAATTGAAATTATCTTTGTACTGGAGCGAGTGTGTGGAATTTAGTTTACAGTTAAAGAAGCCTGTGTGACTAGAAGCCTTTGTTTTCACTCTCTCAGTGTTTCAAGTGAATGGTTCTCCACCAGGGGGAGCTCTTTCTCAACTTGTGCTTCTGTGCCTAGTTAAAAAATGAGGAAACAAGTACAGAGAGGTAACAAATTAAAGTTAAAACTGTATAAAGCATTCGTACATATTTTACAAGTCACTGGAATAGTACTGGAGCACTTTTTTTTTTTAAATACTCTTTTTTAAAGTCTCTCATAGTTGGTCAAATAGGTTAAGATGTAGTGATTGTGAAGACCATCGCATAACACCCATCTCTTTGTAGATGCTAAAAGGCTGTTATTAAGGGCATAGGATAAGCAAGTAGTGTGAAAAAGTGATTAAATTTCTTTAAATTAATTTCCCGCACGTGGCACCGTTGCCCCGTACCTCTATGTTTGGGGGTTTGAATCTTACCTTAGGTCTGTGTGTGTGTTCTCCCCATGCTTGAGGAGTTTCTTCTGGGTTTTCCAGTTTCCTCAAACAGGTGAAAGACATTCAATGTACGGTGAGGAAACAAGTACAGATGGGTAACAAATGTACCTCTCTGTAAATTGCAGGCGACGCGGTGGTGTAGTGGTTAGCACTGTCGCCGTGCACCCCCAGGGTCCGGGTTCGATTCCCGTCTCTGTGTGCATGGAGTTTGCAACCACCAGTGCTTGGTGGGTTTCCTCCGTGTACTCCGGTTTCCTCCCACAGCCCAGAGACATGTAGGTTAGGTTAATTGGCGTTCCCAAATTGGCCGTTCCCAAATTGCTCGTAGTGTGTAAATGAGTGTGTGTGTGCGCGCGCGCGTGCCCTGTCCAGGGTGTATCCCGGGATAGGCTCCAGGCCCCCCGTGACGGATTAAGCGGTAGTGAGTGAGTGAGGGTATTCCTAAATTGCATGTGGTGTGTGTGTACACCTGTTCTCTGCAATGGGTTGGCACTTGAGTTACCCTTGAGTTAAACAGGATAAGCAGTAGACAGAAACAGATGGATGAATGATTTCCGGTGTAATTTAGCTGAAAAGGCTAGAACTTGTTTAACTGGAAGAGGCTACTCATGTGAGGTCATAGACACAGGGTGACACTAGTTATGAAGGAGGTGTAAAAACATATACTGAATACTGGGGTTAAAAACAAATAATGTGATTTTAAACTAGATTTTTACAGTAACAATGTACACTCACCTAAAGGATTATTAAGAACACCATACTAATACAGTGTTTGACCCTTTTTCGCCTTCAGAACTGCCTTAATTCTACGTGGCATTGATTCAACAAGGTGCTGAAAGCATTTTTTAGAAACGTTGGCCCATATTGATAGGAGAGCATCTTGCAGTTGATGGAGATTTGTGGGATGCACATCCAGGGCACGAAGCTCCCGTTCCACCACATCCCAAAGATGCTCTATTGGGTTGAGATCTGCTGACTGTGGGGGCCATTTTAGTACAGTGAACTCATTGTCATGTTCAAGAAACCAATTTGAAATGATTCGAGCTTTGTGACATGGTGCATTATCCTGCTGGAAGTAGCCATCAGAGGATGGCTCATCAGACCAGACAACATTTTTCCAGTCTTCAACTGTCCAATTTTGGTGAGCTTGTGCAAATTTTAGCCTCTTTTTCCTACTTGTAGTGGAGAGGAGTGGTACTCGGTGGGGTCTTCTGCTGTTGTAGCCCATCCGCCTCAAGGTTGTGCGTGTTGTGGCTTCACAAATGCTTTGCTGCATACCTCGGTTGTAACGAGTGGTTATTTCAGTCAAAGTTGCTCTTCTATCAGCTTGAATCAGTCGGCCCATTCTCCTCTGACCTCTAGCATCAACAAGGCATTTTCGCCCACATGACTGCTGCATACTGGATGTTTTTCCCTTTTCACACCATTTTTTGTAAACCCTAGAAATGGTTGTGCGTGAAAATCCCAGTAAGTGAGCAGATTGTGAAATACTCAGAGCGGCCCGTCTGGCACCAACAACCATGCCACGCTCAAAATTGCTTAAATCACCTTTCTTTCCCAT
Organism: Clarias macrocephalus; assembly: GCA_011419295.1. Lineage (NCBI taxonomy): Eukaryota > Metazoa > Chordata > Actinopteri > Siluriformes > Clariidae > Clarias > Clarias macrocephalus. The sequence continues at coordinate 14,887 of JAAGKR010000179.1, read as the reverse complement.
TCTGACATTCAGTCTGGAGTTCAGGAGATTGTCTTGACCAGGACCACACCCCTAAATGCATTGAAGCAACTGCCATGT
>JAAGKR010000179.1:0-14789 GCA_011419295.1 Clarias macrocephalus | reverse complement strand
ATTCAACAAGGTGCTGAAAGCATTTTTTAGAAACGTTGGCCCATATTGATAGGAGAGCATCTTGCAGTTGATGGAGATTTGTGGGATGCACATCCAGGGCACGAAGCTCCCGTTCCACCACATCCCAAAGATGCTCTATTGGGTTGAGATCTGCTGACTGTGGGGGCCATTTTAGTACAGTGAACTCATTGTCATGTTCAAGAAACCAATTTGAAATGATTCGAGCTTTGTGACATGGTGCATTATCCTGCTGGAAGTAGCCATCAGAGGATGGCTCATCAGACCAGACAACATTTTTCCAGTCTTCAACTGTCCAATTTTGGTGAGCTTGTGCAAATTTTAGCCTCTTTTTCCTACTTGTAGTGGAGAGGAGTGGTACTCAGTCGGCCCATTCTCCTCTGACCTCTAGCATCAACAAGGCATTTTCGCCCACATGACTGCTGCATACTGGATGTTTTTCCCTTTTCACACCATTTTTTGTAAACCCTAGAAATGGTTGTGCGTGAAAATCCCAGTAAGTGAGCAGATTGTGAAATACTCAGAGCGGCCTGTCTGGCACCAACAACCATGCCACGCTCAAAATTGCTTAAATCACCTTTCTTTCCCATTCTGACATTCAGTCTGGAGTTCAGGAGATTGTCTTGACCAGGACCACCCACATAAATGCATTGAAGCAACTGCCATGTGATTGGTTCATTAGATAATTGCATTAATGAACTTATTAATTGAACAGGTTTTCCTAATAATCCTTTAGGTGAGTGTATTTTATAGTTAATATCAGAGGGTGGCTTACACTTATGACACTTAAGAGTGCCAGGTTCCCGGGTCAACCCAGGGCTGTGGACGTACTCCTTGGTTCTCCAATTTCCTCCCACTTGCACATGCAGGTATGTGGATTGGTGACTTTAAAGCTACGCTCACATTACAAGCCATGTTGTTCAATTCCGTTTTTCTGGTCAGATTGGATTTGCATGTCATGCTGGTTCACATTCATAATTACAAGTGGCCTTGACTTGACTCTAATGTGGATTTGTTTTCCTCTGGAGGATAGCAAGGAGTTAGTTGGCTGTATTTGTTGCGATCCAGAAGAAGGAAGTGAGCCAGATGCCTTACTTTAGCTGTTTTAGCAGCTATTGATAGCACTGCTATCAGATTTGTGCATTCAGACAACCCTGTAAATCAGATCTGTGTCCTATTAGGGTAAAAAAGTTTGAATGTGAGTCACTTCAGGTGGGTTTTGTATAACGTACTATAAGTCACAACACAAGGTGTGAACAAGAGTGTGCATGTGTTCGAGTCCCATTCAGGCTGAATTCCTGCATCACACTGTTTTCCTGGGATAAGAACGAAGTAATAGCCCCAGGTATATTTGTGTCTTATATACAAATATAAAACATTAAGAAAAAAATTAGACACTAACCATCTTGGCTGATCGATCTACATAAGTGAAAAATCACTTCCTTTAATGTCACGTAATACAATTTCATGCTATTGCCTTTACAGTAGCATTATGAACAAATGCTTAGATGCAGTTGTGGATAAGGTCTTTTGAAAAACAAAAAAATCTCAAATTAGACAATATGAGATTTAATGAAAAGAAAGATTAAATAATAATAATAAAAAAGATCTACTTATGTACGTACATATAACAATGTTTTCCATAACTCTTTATTCAGTACTGTATTATATCAGGTCTAAGACGCCTTTATTGATACAGAACATGCATATAGATATAGTTCCTTTCAACACCATTTCTTCTACCATAAAATGTGCCTACATTTAGTGTTACAAAAGTTTCTTGAAGCTATTTGATATCATATTTCATACTGGGACTTCAGTGAATGCTGAATCTGGTGTTGTCTCGAACCTCCGTGGTTTTGATTAGTAGTTTAGGGGGTGGAGAGCTGACCTGCTGGTAGCCGTTCATTCCCTTGGAGCCTAGAATAAAAAAAGACATACTTATGTTTTATGTCCAAAAAATGACACAATTCTGCTCCTTTTTTCTTTTTAGTTTTGCAATAACGCTATAAGGCTGCTGCTGCTGCTGCTGATTTGCATGGGAAGGTTCTAGCCTCGGGTTTGGCGTCATGCAAACACACTCACCTCAAAAGTTCTTTAGTGATCTCAAAGCAACTTGTTTATGTGGTTTCAGACTCTGTATGACAAACTGTTATCTATAAAAATGGACAAAAGGACATCGCAGAGCTGAAAATACAACTGCTGAGCATTTTTGAAATAGCACATACAGAATGTGTTTTTAAGTCAAATACATTTTATTAATGTTTGTGTAGAAATCTTATTACTGAGCCAAACATCTTTTGAGGTGATTGTGTCTAAAGCTACAAAGTGTAGCTGTGAACCGACACTTGGGTTTTTTCAAGTTTGGCTAAGGGAAAGAAAGGTTAAAATTGTTGTAACGTAATTTTGAAAGATTCAATCTCCGATTAGCTCAGTGGCATTGTGAGAAGTGTGTTAGCTGAACTTTGGAATGCATTTTTGCATGGAACGAGGGTTAATGAAATTGGCCACAATTACTTACAATGTGCTTGCGTTCTTGATGACTTCAGTTGATGTGCAATGTTGGAAAATGTACAACGACTGATGGTAAAGTTCTTACTGTATATGCACCTCAATTTTTATTTAAGACTTGAAAAAACCCAAACTACCTTTTAACACCTTCCATTTTCGGGTTAAAAGACAAAACAAACATATTTGCCAAATCCAGTTCTTTTATAGTCATGCTTCTAAGCTTGATACTCACTATAGCCTTGCATGGATTGAATGTTGACAACGCCCTGCTGTCCAATCCTGTCCTCCTCGCCCTCCAGCAGCTTCCTATAAGTGGCGATTTCGATGTCCAGTGCCAGCTTGACATTCATGAGCTCCTGGTACTCCCGCAGCTGGCGTGCCATGTCCTGCTTGGCTCTCTGCAGCGCCTCCTCAAGGTCTCTGATGCGAGCTTTGGCCTCCTTCACAGTCAGCTCACCGCGTTCCTCTGCTTCAGCGATCTGGTTCTCCATGTTAGTGCGCTGGGAGGAAGAGTGTTTTCTAGTTAAGTCTTACAATTTTAAAAAAATAGAGAGAGGGAAATTTTGGGATGTTCACCTAGTAGGTTTTCCATTTCCATTTATTTATACATGAGAATATTTTACCATTCTCCTGTTCAAAATCTGCATATTTGAATAGGAGGGTTAAAAATGTTTTGTTCCCATGTCTGCTCCATTGTTCAGTAATGGCATTTCAATATCTCCAATACCCAATACTTTACCCCCACAGCCTGCAAATAACCCATAGAAAATAACCCAAATTTGTTCTAAAAACCCATCGTTTTGCATATTCTAAAAAATAATAATAATAACTTAATTAATTCATATAAATATGTAAACGTCATCTAGTAAGCCAGCGCCACATGGTATTTGTTTGACTAGACTTCTTACTAAGATTATTTCCCCTATAATTGTTTATTTATTAGTCATTCATTATTCATGTATTTTGTACCTGGGCCTTGATGGACTCGATTTCGCTCTGCAGACGGCTGATCATGCGGTTCAGCTCGGCGATCTCGGCCTTCGTGGTCCTCAGCTCGTTTCCATACTGTGTAGCCTGGCTGGCCATCTGGTCATACTGGAGAGAGTACACAAACACATGCCAGACATCTCCAGTGTATGTCATGTTGAAATATTTTACTTTGGAAAATATGAAGCAAGTCACTAAGCCGGATGAAAACCTACAGCCAGATTCAAAATTCAGATTCAAAATTCAAATTCAAATTCAAATTTTATTTGTCACATACACAGTCATACACAGTACGATATGCAGTGAAGTGTTTAGGCGACTGCCCGTGACCTTAAAATAAAGACTATTTAGGACTATTTACACGAAATGAATATAACAAAGTAAGTAGAAATAGATTTAACTAAGAATAAAATAATACAATATATGTACAGTAAAAATATACAATATCCAATAAGAAAAATAAGAAAAATATTGGATATTGTATATTTTTACTGTACATATATTTTATTAATGAATATACAGTACGTTTCAGTGCCATTAACTTTTGGTGAGATAATAATTAAACGTCGTATGTTATAGTATATCATATTAGCATGATTCATATGATTCTCAAAGAGTCTACTACCTTAGACTTGTACCAGGCCTCAGCTTCCTCGCGGCTCTTGGCTGCGATCTCCTCATACTGAACCTTGACCTCAGCCACAATCTGGTCCATGTTGAGGTTGCGGGAGTTGTCCATCTGCACTACGACGGAGGTGTCCTTAATGCTGGCCTGCATCTCACGCAGCTCCTGTATCAATAAGGGAAAAAATGCTAGCGACCGACTTAAGTTACATCCACTTCCACTATATCTACTATATCTATGATACTGTATATACACTATACACAGTTTTTTTTTTCTAGACAAGTAAAGTAATGCAAAGAAAAGTCTTTACGTTTTAATGCACTTGAATCTAACTGTGTTTTATTTGTATAGCTCTTTTAAGATTAATGGTATAAAGCAGCTGTACAGATCTCTAGATCCAGACTTACTGTATAACCCTAAGTAGTAAACCGGAGACGGCAGATGTTACCTCATCGTAAATAGTCTTGAGGAAGTTGATCTCATCAGTCAGAGCACCAACTTTGTCTTCCAGATCAGCTTTCACCAGGTATGCAGAGTCTACATCCTACAGTACAAACAATTCATAGGTCTGAAGGTCTGTTTTCCGGTTAGGAATGAAATACATGTCCCTGTGCGCCGACATTGGTTTAATAGCACCTGTTCATTTATTACATTTAGTAAATCACACACCTAATACAACCCATCAGTTATTTAAACAAACGTACAAATTAATTAGAGATCAGATGTTGTTCTGCCTGGTTAGGATAAAATCCTGCAGGTAGAGCAAATCTGTGGACTATATATACTGTAGCTGAAAAAACTGGATGGTGTCAACAGTTTTAAGACAATGATGCATTCATTAAAATAAAAGAATTTGATAGCAATAATATTTCAGTGCAATTAGAAGCATAAAATATTTTTATGAAGAGCCTTTCCAAGACCCAGCCTTTCTTGTATTTGTAATGTTGTCATGTGGAATAGTTCTGCAGACTTCCTGAAGGACATCAGATGCAGATGATGACAGATGTTGACTGAATGTTGAGTGGTTGGAACAGACGAGAGAGGAAATGAGGTTGCTGCTGAGATTGTTCCATAAACAAAACTTCCCATTATTTTAATCAAGGGAACACCAGTGCGGACCATCCGATCCGCACACAACCTGGCACAGGATTTTTGTTCGTTTGTATGCTTCTTTTTTACACCAGATGCCCTTTCTGATACAACCCTCCCATTTTATCCCGCGGTTGGAGCTCGGGCATTGGGTGGGAAGCAAACCAGGGCCTTCCACATGGGAGGCAAGAAGAAGACTTTTGCACAGTAATGTAGTTCAACATGTTGGACAGGAAGGGGTTTGTACTTGTACGTTTTCCCACGAGGGCTATCATTATCAAAAAGCATCACTTATCACATCGGAAATGTTAACTCTGCAGGGTGTGGTGACTGGAAGGCAAAAGCTACATACAGTACATTCCCCTGTCTATACAGTATTTTGTAGAGAACAAGTAGCTCTTCAGGCTTTCAACTCAAACATCCCATATTATTTTCTTTTCTAATAAGGCTCATCCGGATTAGGTTTGTTTGCTGTCCATCATTGCAAACATGCACTTATTGACTCATTGACTAAAATGAATTCCGTGTCATTATCGCTTATTATAAGAAATTAACAATTAAAGGTACATACAGTTTTGATCCATCACACATGTTCAATGCTAGAGTGTTGGCTGTTGTACAAGGCTAGCAACACTAATGAAGCAACATTATCCATCAGGTACTTGTGTTGCAGCATGTGAGAGACAAGTGACCCAGTTCAGCAAATTCTCTCCAAAGCTCCTCTCAGTTACACCAACATTTAGGGTTCATAAAATAATGCAATCTCTTCTGTATGTCCTTTTTGAATTGAGACAAAAATAAACATTTTGGTGTTAATAAAATTAATCATTTGCATCAGAGACAACATAGCTGTGCTTGATTTTGAATTTAAGACAAGATTTGTTTCATAGAACAGACATGGAAATATAAGATGGTGTAATATGTAATTCTAGAAATGTCACAGGTCAATCCATGTCATGCCTTAATGAATGAATGGTTAAGAAGTTAAGGTTTCTAGCACTGCATGTACAGTACCAGAGGCGAAAGGGTCTCTTTTGATATCTCATTCTAATCCCACCCAGGGTTTAGTTAAAATATAATATACTTTTTAAAAAAAAAATTTTTAATAAAAGTTCAGCTTTTATAAATGTTCATCTTTTTAAATCTTGGACACTTTCATTGTGCCTTTGTATCAGGCTGTTTATTCTTCTCGCTTGTCTCATTGTAGTAGCATTAGACCTAAAGCGCACAAAAGACCCTATTGTCCACATGTGTGCCCCTGAGAGGACGGTAGTGGAATCAAACCTTTTTCAAGATGACAAAGTCATTCTCTAGGTTGTTTCTCTTGTTGATCTCTTCCTCGTACCTGAGTCAAAGCCAACAGAAATGGAAGGGATTACTGTACATGCAGAGCTTATCTGTTATTTAAGACACAGCAGAAGAATCTTTGTTCCATAGAATATTAGGACATCATTCATATCTTTTATCTGTTTTTTATCTGAATCTTAATATAATTTACATTTATAAATGGATTACTATAAATTACAATCCATAATTCACTATAAATACCATTATTTAATATTTTTGCGGAGTTTTTTAGATGTACTATTCTAAACAATAACCCAACCTCACACCTAACATTAAGACATTTCTAGTTCCTGTTTGTTTTTATTAGAGATCCCTACTTGTGCTTGAAGTCTTCCACCAGCCCCTGCATGTTCCTCAGTTCTCCATCCAGCTTGATTTTGTCATTGTTGACCACATCTAGCTGTCTGCGCAAATTGGCCATGTAGGCCTCAAACATGGGCTCAATGTTAGACCTGCCGGGGGTCTGACTCTGCAGAACTTCCCACTTGGTCTCCAGAATCTTGTTCTGCTGCTCCAAGTACCTCACCTGTGAATGGGGGGAAAAAAGCCAAAGATGATATGATGGAAACTTTTGGAATGTTTGCTAGAATTAGGGAGGTGGTCCAAAAATGAGATGGAAAAAAAAAGATCTCCTTGCTATGTTACTCCATGCAGCTGAAACAAAAAGACTCATTGTCTCCCCTGATGCCTGTTATTATAGCCTTTGCTGAAAGATAAAGTCCGGTGTGGTGCCAAACTGATCAAAGATTCATGGATTCCCAACTCAATTTACAGTTTGTATAGGTCATTAGGTGTGGGTGATTGAAGCTTTAGAATGAAATGCATATGTTATTTACTATGCTACCAGACTTGTAATGTTCTCATGATGTCTCTCAATGTGTAATATGATACATCTTTCCTTATTGAGATTTGTCTGCTGTCCCTAAAGAAGCTTGATTCTTGGTTGAATGGGATAATTAAATGTCCTTTAGTGTATTGGTCCATAACACATGTTAAAAGGCAAGACTTGTCTCATTTATGGCTGCTGTGCCAGAGTAGTGACACTAATGGAGCAATATTATCCCTCAGTTACTTGCATGGCAGAGCTAGATGTACAAGGCATGCTCAGAGATCAGCCACCTCTCTTCAAACCTAATCTCATTCTTTTTGAACACTGATCTGAGGCCAGTACTTTAAAAAAAACCCTTTGGCCCTGACTGGTATCAGTAAAAGTCTCTGTTTCAGCCCAGGAGGCCCCTGGGATTGGGTTGCCATTGTCCCCCAAGCGCACAAAGGTTCTCTTCATACTCTCAGGGACAGTGGTGTCTTAGGTGACTCGCTCAAGCCTGACCTGCTTTTTATCCGGTTACAGTCCAGCTTTAGAGAAAAGGGCCATGGTGCTAAAGCTCAACTATCGTTTTCATGAGCTTTCCAGCAGTGTTAAGCAAATCGCTCTTGTCTGAGAACACTTGGGCTTCTTAGATGTCTAAAACTAAGTATCCTTTTAAAATGGAATGGGGTCAACAATTTCACTCCTACTTTGGCGTCACAGATCCGAAGTACAATACCGTCTTTGTGAAGCAGCCCTTTAAACAAGGATGTGTTGCTTCTAGTAGAAATGTCAGCAATTTAAGGCAAAGAAAGGTATTGATCAACTTGTTGACTTTACCTTGTAGAATTGAATTTCATGTCTGGATCTGCCTTAACGGTACAGTACATTTTACGTCCTTGGACCAATAACCCAAATCTTACCTTGTCAATGAAGGAGGCGAAGCGATTGTTAAGAGATTTCATCTGTTCTTTTTCTTGAGTGCGAACCATCTGGATGTTGGGGTCGATCTCCAGGTTGAGGGGGGCCAGCAGGCTTTTGTTGACCGAGATGCTGGTTATGGGGGCGCCCAAGTAGGTGCTGCTGGTGCTGAAGCTGGGTGACAAACCTCCAAGAGACATTGTGCTAAAGCCAGAGCTATAGGCGCCATAGCCGCCATAGCCACCAAGCTTCCCGCTGCTCCTTACAGAACTACTCGAACTGATTCTCTTGCTCCTCAGACTCATGGTGAAGAAATAATAGACCAGTGGAAGCAAGCTAAGGATGCTGTGGGAGATGCTGTGGAAGTGCAGCAAGTGACCAGAGGAGGGCTTTTAAATCCTCAGTTTGGGGTGGAGTGAGAGCGATGTTGTGAAACCTGTTTCGGTAGATGCGCATGCGTGCACAAATGTGCTTGGACAGCCTGGTCTTTATGGATCTCCTGTCTCCGGAACAGGGAGTGCACGTACTCACCTTGTTCCACTCCACATCCGCCCACATTCTTTACACACACCCACTACTACTCCTGATACCTGTCTCCCTCTCTCTCTCTCTCTCTCTCTCCACTAAACTCTAACTTAAGTAATATAGAGGAGCATACATCTCAAATATCAGCATGATATCTAGTAAGATGGTTTTGCATGTACAGTATATTATACTATTATACCTTTTAATATTTTATTTTATGAATTCGAAAATCAAGGGCTCATGGTTGCAAATTCAAAACAAGAATGTGACCAGAATACCAGGTGGTTAGTCCAGGCACCTGTTAATCACTTTGTTGTCATTTCTGCAACTTTGGACTGAACTAATGAGTAAAAAGTGTGACATGTGGAAAATACTCAACTAAAGAACAGCTACACAAAAACAATACTTAAGTACAGTAGGAGCTATTTGTACTTTGTAACGTGCCACCTCTTTTTACTACAGTGTTGTCCATAATAAACTGGCTCCTATTTGTATTTTGGCAAGAGCATTTAAAACTTGAAACGAAAAACAAATAACTGTGATTAACTGATGAGTTGGTCAGATTAATTTTACTTTCTAATGACAGTAAATAATGTATTAACTCAGAAACGTAATTATAGGATATCTGTGTGCAGAGCGTAATGCATTATTTAGTTATTTCTTGGGGATTCACAGTGGACACCTGGTTTAACCCTGAGAACTGGATACTATGACTGGTGAGTTTTCCATGTTCCCTGTGTCTATGTGCGATGAACCGGTGTCCCATTAGGGGGTTTATTCCTGCCTCCTGCCCAGGCTTGGCTCTGGATTCACCATGACTAAGATAAATGAATAATTGAATTTGGGTCATGTAGGTTTAGGGTTTCGAATAGCTATGCTTGTGTTTTTATATAAATAAAAGATATTTATTACATGTCATGGATTAACCTGTGTACATGCAGTACTTTTTTTTTTTTTTTTTTGTCTGTGGATCTCCAGTGGCCAGAAAAGTTCTGGGAAATACTATATATTAATTTATTGATTTTTTTTCTCACTATAATACTAAATGTATAGTAAAATAATTTTACTATAAACTGCTTGAACGAATCAAGTTGTTCTCCTCCAACTTCTCTCATCAACAAGAGGTTTCTGCCTACAGGAGGGAGATTTAATAATAATAATAATAATAATAATAATAATAATAATAATAATAATAATAATAATAATAATTACTTAACCTTTTTATTAATTTATTCATTTGTGTAAGAGTGGCATTAGCAATTCATAAATTACAGCCATTTTCATACACAAACACCCATTATTTGTGGCTCATAAATAATGGAAAAAGACTGCATAATTATAAATATAAAGACTGGATGGAATGGGTGCCTGGAACCCATGGACATGACCAAATGCTAAGTTTCTTCCCTTGAGATGCTTTGCCAGGCCTTTACTGCAGCTGTCTACAGTAAATGCTTAGCATGCCTACCTCTTTAAGAGTGTTCTTAACTTGACCAGATGTTGTGAACATGTTGTTCTTCACCAAAAAGTAACACGACATATATGGCTTCCCAAACCTATGGACCTGAACGTATGTGAGCAAATCCCAGGAGATCAGCAGTTTCTAAAATATTAAAACACCAACTCACTGAGATCACATGCAGTACTGTGCAAACATCTTGAGCCACCCATAATTTCTTGATATTTTGTTTCCAAAGAGCCAGACTTCCTTGTACATTTAATGTAGTCATGAGAAATAGTTCTCTAGCCTTCCCAGATTACTGTTTTGGCTCAAATTTTAGTCCAGTCCTTGTACCTGCCCAGTTTTAGAGGAAATCTTTGTTTGTTATGCCACATAGTGGTCTATTAATAATTTATCATAAAGAAGAAGGAATTTAAGACATGATCCAGTGAGAAACGGGTGCAGATAATGATAGATGATCAGGTCGCTGATTAGTATACTGATGATGCTGAATGCTGAGTGGTTGGAACAGACAAGAGGGGAAATGAGGTTGCTGCTGAGGATGTTACATCAACAACCAATTTTTAAATTGGGCACTTTGTAAACATTTATACCCATGTCTTTAATTCAGTTAAATTGTGTATGCACTGTAAACCCTAATGCTCAATGGACTTGTGACTCAGTCGTTTGATAGCTCAGGACTGGAATTTCCTACAGTCTACGTGAGCCTCCAGGAGCAAACTGGACCCCATTTAATTTAAACACATCTCCTGTTATACTGAACTTCCAGTCTTACACAGTATTATGCAGCTCAATCCCTGCTGTCCGTTATCACCCAGATGAGGATGGGTTCCCTGTTGAGTCTAGTTCCTCTCAAGGTTTCTTCCTATTACCATCTCAGAGAGTTTTTCCTTGCCACCGTCGCCCTTGGCTTGCTCATCAAGGACAATCTTATCATTTTGATTCATACACATTCACATTTCATACAAACTTATCATCATCGGGGCAATAGGGCACTGGTGGCTCAGTGGTAGGTGTTTCGCCTGCCATGTGAAAGGCCTGGGTTCGAATCCCAACAACTGGATGAAGTGCCTGTCCAAAGCCCAGATAAAATAGAAGGGTTGTGTCAGGAAGGACATCTGGTGTAAAACCAGTGCCAAGCTTGTGTGCAGACGGATTGTCTGCTGTGGCGACCCATTGCTGGGAGCAGCCGAAAGACCAATGACAATTTATTTGATTTGCAATGATTATTATGAATGAGTACAACAAACTCAAAAACTGATAGTTCCGTTTACTTAAAATTGGAAACATCATTACTTATTCAGGCTTACAGTGTTGCTAAAGACTTTTACATAGTAAGTAGGTGTAATAATTAGAAATGTTAATTTAAAGTTCAGTTTTATTTTTCATGTTTGTCAAATGGACTGCGTAAAATCACTAAAATGTTTTATAACAAAATCATTCTTACATAACTCAGGCACAATTAACAAATATACAGTACATAGTTCCAATGCAGGATTAAAATGCTACATACATACAGTAACAGCCTATGAGTTAATTATTAATTAACGATGTGGGATTCTGTGGAAAAAATACAGTATATAAGCATGTGAATAAGTCGAGTTCCTTCATATTAGCTTGCTTTGCGTTTTGCTGCCTTGGAATTGCTTCTGGGTCTCTTTACAGGTTTTTTCCTCAGGCTCACCTCCACTGGGTAATGATCACTAATATCCAGAGCCTAAGGAACACACACATATTTTTTTTCTATAAGTAATAGAAGAATTAAACTGACAGCATTATATAAATATGTACGTTTGGATAGATTTTCCTGCCCTTGTTGACATATAGAATGTGTTCTGCTTTTTTATTACATAAAAGTGAAGCAGTTGGAAAATAGGAAGTTCTTGAACATTGCTGCATAATAACATTTTGCACACACATAAAACAGTTGTTTATAATAAGGTTAAAGTTTTCTTATAGCAAGTGTAACAGTCTGGAAAAGCATAAAAAAAAACTTTCTTGTATTTTTTTTATTTTTAAAAGCCCACATACAGTACATAGGGAGAATTTATCAGTGGTTAGGTTACAGTTTCCACCAGGGTATTTGGTTTTTACCTGTGGTGGCATGTAAAGGTACAGCACAAATATAACTTAAAGGCACACATCTGAAAGTGAATTCATGCAGAACACGAGCTGTGTTCATACGAGTTCTTGGGAGACTGTGGGAGAAACCTTTTGAGGTTGTTTGCGAAGTAAACTTACAATTTGTTATAAAGTTGTAATTTGCGTTGTGTATTGACTTTTCAAGCACCTTGTAGTTATTGTTAACATTGAGGTTTAGACCTGGTTTGGGATTAAGTGACGAATATTTGGGATGATTTGGGAAAGAACGCAATGGACAAAACGGGATCGAATCTTACTGATCTAAAATGATATTATATGTGTGGTGAAACTCTTCACATGGTCAAACTTTGACATTTTATACCATATATAGTTCTTAAAACCACAAGAACGCCAAAAACCATGTGCTCCCATGTGATGTGTTCCCTTTTTTGCATGTATCTCAAACTGAAATTACAGCATTTTAAACCTTGTTAACATCCAAAAGTGAAAGCCTGAGACCAACACAAAACAACAACTGAAATTAGAAAGAAAAGAATTAATAAATGAAAAATAGCACTTTAATTTTTGGTATAATAGTTGTGCTTTTTTTAGGTTGTTCATGAATTTATTATTTTTTTTTTTTTTAACTTTGAAATGTGCACTGCTCCTGTAATTTTGGTTAGTTCAGAAAAAGAAAGCACCCAAAGACGCTATAGTTCCTTTTCAAGAACAGTTTAATACCAAGCCATAATTTTAAATAATAAAAGTTTGTAAAGTGTGCCATTTGATCTGACAGTTATTTGATCTTACATGTTCTCTTATGCTCTTACCGTTTCCACTGACAGCTTATAGGCCTCATGGAAGTTAAAGGGCTTTGCTGAATTTGTCACTACTGCCTTCAACAGCTTGTCCTTGTACACCACAATCCTAAAGACATGTCCAGTTAATAAAGGAAAACACAGAAGGCAAAAAGGTAAGCTTTTTTATTTTATTATTTTTTTTAAAGATTTATTTAAATATGGTAATTGCAAAAATGCCCTTAAACATGATAAGCACTAATTAACGCCAGCTGGGATAAATTTGTATGATACCTGTCATATGTGTAGTCATTGGACAGGCTGGCTGTGGTGTCCACATCGTCCCCAATCAGCCAGTGGAAATCTTCATCAGTACGAATCCTGATTTTCTTCATCTTTTTCTTAGAGACATACGCACCATCGGCGTTAAAGTCACCCAGGAACATTATATTCTGTAAGGCATAATGTAGGAGTTTATGCCATTTCAGGAATATCATCAGTATTATTAATGCTTATTCTTAATCTTGCTTAAAGATTTAAATTTATTTACACCAGAACCAGATATAATGACAATGATACTTAAATCATATTTATGGTGCCTTTTGTATATTTCTATAATGTCAGTATAGCACATGTACAATTATACAGTATTTATTATTTTGTTATTTTGTCTATTGATAAACCAAAATGTTTGCCATTTTTGAAGGAGGAAATTCAAATTTTAATTTAAATTTACATTTCTGTCTATTGAATTGCAATTATGTAAAGAGGAAGAGAAATTTAAACAAAAGTTTAGTTTATTCTGACATTTATTCTGACTGCAAACTATAAGCAAGTAAAAGCAGTCTGAATATTGTTCTTTATGCTTTAAATCATAGAAAGGCTGATTTTTTTTCTTTATTGAAAAAGATGCCACATCTACACACCCACTCTTCTTCCTAAACAGTACATGGTCTGCGTTTGCATTATGTAACCTGCCTCTAATCTTTACTGACACAATAAGAGCAAAAACATAACAAATGCTTTTTACCTTTAGTTTAGGGGTTTATGGGGGTCATGATTAGTTTTTACCAATCTTTAGCATGGGTTAAAACTATTTTAGTGATCGCTTTTCCCTCCAGGACATTTAGAACACTTTACTTACTTCAGTGTGCCATTTTTTCTTGACAGCCATGCACACATCATACAGCTCATCTATTTCCTTCTGAGAGTCTTTGGGCTTTGTGTGGACTGGGATTAATACCAGGTCATTTACCACTAGAAACAGACGCACCACAACAACAATAGGTTAGTACACGTTTGATTCAAATGTATACATTGTGATGTCATTATTGTCTCTACATTTCAGTTAGTCTTTTTTGTGTGCAACAGCTGTATCTCATTTTCTTAAGATTATCTGGTACTATTATGTATTGATCATTTAAAGTAATAGTCTGGAGTAAATGCAGTAACAATGCAGTTTGCGAAATGTTTAACTGGTATCAATCGATCAGTCTACATAAACCCTCGTCTGTCCTGTGCAAAGCTAAGAAAGTAAACTTTAGACTCCAAGGACAAATAAATTGTGTGGTCAATTAATGACATTTTAGTTAAATGAAACATTTAGTTGCTCGACGA
>JAAGKR010000178.1:251931-269134 GCA_011419295.1 Clarias macrocephalus | reverse complement strand
CTTTAAACCGCCCTAGATTTGTGAATGACCTCACAAAGGAAAAGAGACGTTTTATTTGGACTGTGTCTTGTGCAATATCTGAGCGAGTTAATGTTGTGCCTTTGTCATAGAACACAGTTTAGTGGCTCTGATGAACGATAACACCGAAACATGGATCTGTTTTCCACATGCAACTGTTTTTCGTAGATTATTCTCAGAAGATCAGTCTCTTAAACATATTTTCCAACAGCAGTTTTATAAATATCCTCTTTGGCTTGAGGGATGAGCGTGTGTTAAGTGGATCAGATTAGCGGTGGATGGTTAATAGGATTTTCCGAATGATCTGCATTCATTCATGTCAGAGATCATATCACTTGGGAGGCGGAAATCCTCTGTTTGGCCCACAGGTTTATTTTGTTACATTTCTTTTCTCAATACTTTGCTGAAACTTAAAAAAAAAAAAAAAAAAAAAGAGAATAAAGATATTAGTCAGATGTGGGTGATAATAGCTGGAATCATTCATAGAGGCCAAGATAGACTGAAGATGTGGTGTCTAAATCTCCTAGTATGTGTTTTTTTTTTTTTTTTTTTTTCTTTGTAAATTATGAACATGAATCATTTGTGGTCCACAGAGGTGCCCCCAAGTGTGTCTATTAACACTCAAGTTTCTCAAATATCCCTCACATAATGTTTTCTTTTTGTATCCCAAATTCCCTCTGTTTCACCGCTTGGTCAGAAAGGTTGACCAAGTTTAAGAAAGGTGCCTGTTCAGGGGATATGTAAATGAGCTGCTCCCAACCCACATCCTGTCACAGCCTATAGCGAGCAGCTACTGTATTAGCAGACTAGCAAATCTACTTGCACTCTTTAAACACCCCGCCGGCAGAGTTCCATATCGTCTTTGGTAGTATTATTTAACACTTTAAACTGTGTCATCTGCCATTCTGTAACGATGCGTAGAAGTTATTGTTTGCTTTATTAAAAATGTGCCCTTTGCTCACTTGTCTAGCTAGGTGAAATTATTTGCTATTAATAGCAAGAAATGATCATGGACAAACACAAATCCTGTGGTACATCCTTACCAGGTATTAATCTTAAAGGGACAGTTCAGATTTTTTCAAGTCTGTTGTAAATCAGAATTAAAGTTTGGCGCCTGGAAGGCGAGTACAGTGTACGTAATGTTAATCAGCTCCAAATTCCACAACCCTCATTCTGTGCAATAATGTATTCCACAGTAAATGAAACTTCTGCAGTCTCATCGATGTAAATTGAGTTGGTATCTTTATGTGCGTATTCAGCACAATTTTCTCTCTTTTCTTTCTCCAAAAATAGTCGTCTTGATGTCAACTGTCTCTTTGCTTCACTTGATAGTAAAATGCTCAGCTCGCAACACAAGTTTGCGATAATCCAATAAAACGGTGACTCCTGGGTGGAACTGAGCTTGAGAAGGGTCTTTAACAATTGGCTCTGTAAACATGACAAACCCCACCCATGATTTTTTTTTCAAAATGCAAGGAAGAATGAAATGGAAGAGGTGTGTGTTTTCTCTCTTTCTTTTTTTTTTTTTTTTTTTTTTTTTGCAAGAACATACGCAATAGAGACCTACTATGTGTGACAAATGTCTGTCCAAAGGATCCAAAACCTGTTGTTGTTGGACTTTTGGCTGCTCCGTCATTGAGTGGTCGCCACAGAGGATCTTCCGATTCGAGATATCGGTACTTTGGACCGGCACTGAATCCAGTGGCTGGGATTTGGCCATTGGCTGGGAATCGAACCCGGGCCTTTTGCATGACGGTCGAGAAACCTACCACTGAGCCACCAAAATGATCCGAAACTAAAGGTGCAATAATTGGCTCCCTTTAAATTAGATCAGAACCACTGCTGTTTAAGCTACCACTACCAAGAAAGTCCACCTCATGACGTAAACCACGCAGTCTAAATGAAAATTTTATCACATTCATTTATCAAGTTTTATTCAGTGTTTAACTGTCGAATCTGTGTCACAATTGATTGTAGACTTGAGTAAAAATTATGTCAGAAAATCTAATTCAATCCAAGACGTCAAGTATTACAGCTCAACACTGGCCTCACAATGATACTGCGACTTAATTCCCTTTCCTTTTGTCTGTTCACACCCAGTACCAACTTCTGTAATTGCATTCTTGTTATTTAATTACATTTTGCACTGTACCATAATACAAAGCTTCAGCCTTCCAGCCAAAACATCAACTTGTTTGAAATATACTTGTATTATGGCTCGACCACATGACTGCAGACTCCAGATTAATGCACCCGAAGTGCTTTGGAAACATCTGCCAAGAATCCATTAGGCAAACTTCTCAAATTATTTTTTTTCCACTTTATTAGACATCGGTGCCAGATGTTCACTTTTCCCTTACTTGGGTTTTTAATTGCAGTGTGTTCAATGCAAGCTCTTGTCTCCTTGTTATGAGAAAAAAAAAAAAAGGCAAAGCTTTCCAACAGTGCATGACTCATTTCAGATGACTTCGCTGTTTTCGAAATGAAAAGTACGGCCTCAAAGGCAAGAAGGAATGCTTAGGATGGTATAAGAATCACTTATACTGATAATATGGTAATAGAATTGTCTTTCACTTGTTCATTTTCATTCCGATACGGTTGACTGGTTTCATCTGTGGCGTTTTTAAGAGCAATCAGGATGGAAAAGTGGCTATTACTTATTGTACTGTATGCTGCTGATCTCAGTGAGAATAGGAGGCTTGGTGATTTGATGTGACGATACAGTGGTGTATGTAGAGATGTCATGTTTAAGACAACCAAGTTTGAGTTTTCATTCAGACTTTCAAAAATATATATATTCCAGTTGTATCCTGCCACATGGAGTTACTGGCAGCTTAAAAAAAAAAAAAAAAAATATATATATATATATATATATATATAATACAATATACCGCCACTTTCTACAGTTCATATTAAGAATGTTTAAGGTCATGCCGCAAAATTGAAGTCCAGACTTGGACAAGGCCCAAAAAAACGTAAATTTATTAGTTTATTTAAATTAATTTATTTAATTTGTCCCATTCAGAAGTAGACTTGCTGGTGCGATTGGATCGTTGTCATGCTGCATAACCCAGAAGTGCATAACTCAAAGTGCGGTTGAGCATTGAGCATCTGGATTTTCTGGTTTCATAGTCTCGTTAACTAAGAATTCATGGTTCCATTAAATATGGCAAGTTGTCCAGGTCCTGAAGCTACAAAGCAGCCCCAGACTACCACACTACCACCACCATGTTTGTCTGTTGGTATGAAGTTCTTTTTATGAAATGCTGTTTGTTTTACTCCAGATGTAACGGGACGCAAACCTTCTAAAAAGTTAACCTTTTGTCTGATCAGTCTACAAGACATTTTCTCCAAAGTCTTGTGGATAGTCGAGATGTTTTTGGCAAATGAGAGAGCAATCACTTGTTCACGTAGGGTGGGCATTTTTTTTTTTTTTTTTTTTTTTTTTTTTAGTAAACGAAATTATCATTTAAAAACTGCTTTTTGTTTGTTTTTCATTACATCGTAGTTTGAATAAGGTGGCACGGTGGTGTAGTGGTTAGCACTGTCGCCTTGCACCTCCATGGGCCGGGTTCAATTCTCGTTTGTGTGTGCATGGAGTTTGCATGTTCTCCCGTGCTTGGTGGGTTTCCTTCGGGTACTCCGGTTTCCTCCCACAGTTCAAAGACCTGCAGATTAGGTTAATTGGCATTCCCAAATCGCCCGTAGTGTGTGAGTGAGTGTATGTGTGTGTGCCCTGCGATGGTTTGGCACCCTGTCCAGGGTATGTCCCACCTTGTGCCCTAAGCCTCCTGGGATAGGCCCCAGACCCCCCGTGATAACACAGTATAGAAGATGAGTGAGTGAGTGTACTTTGAATAATATAATTTGCACAAGTAGTTTTAAATGGTTTGGTCTGTACCCAAGAGTGGGAGTACACCGTGTTCTTCTCTTGTTGTAGCCCACTCACTCACCTGTTGTGCTTTCTAAAAAAGAGTGTAAAGAGGTTGTAAAGAGTGTTTAGTACCGCCGTACTGCAGTTCAAACACCAGTCTGACCATTTTCTTCTGACCTGCTTCTTCAAGAAAGACGGACATTTTTCTTCAGCAGGACTGTCTCTCACTGGATGTTCTTTCTTCTTGTTGTTTTTCACACAATTCTGTACAAACTCTAGAGACCGTTTAGGTGTGAAAATCCTAGATCAGCACTTTCTGAAACTTGTCTGGCACCAGCAACCACCCCACATTTAGAGTCACAGGATCCTCATGCGGATGTTTGATGTGTGAAACTCGACCCTGATCTTGAAGATATGAAGACGCAGTGTTCTCCTGCTAGTGTTCTCCTTCAAGTGATTGAATACAAATGCAGCATAGAGGTTAACAACTTACTAGTCACAACCTTTACTTGGTAATTGGCATGTACATGTGAAAAGATCAGTCATATTAATAGGGAATGAGTGTTCACAATACACCACGACGATAACATTGGAAATTTGTTCACTGCGCACCAAATATACACAAACCCAGACATATTCATGGTACATGAGGTTCTACACAGATTGTATATCATGTGTGGAATTAGTCTTTTGGTGTACCCATAAAGTTATAATGTATGTACTGTACATTCAGCTTTCTAGTGCCAGTTCTCGTGTCTCCCTTGTTTATTTTGGTTTTGGTGTTGTGGGTGGTCTAAACGTAGCATAAGCTAAAACCTAGACCTGTGAATTCCAGTCGAATCGTGTTTGCGTACATCGTACACCATAGCCGTCAGCATGCTTACTTTATTTTACTTTATTGTGTGGGGGGGAAAAGTGACAATTGGCACAATTTCCCATGGTGCAATGCTGGTTATGTACCTTATAAAGATTTACACTGGGACAGTGGCAGTTTGCCACCCGCTCCCCTATTTACTTAAATTTGCTTCCTCTATCAGTTATAAGGTGTCAGCTAAGTGAATAAATGTAAATAAAGATTCAAATATGCACTGCACAGCCGAAAAGAAATAATTCAGTGTGTTTGACCAGATTTAGCTTTGACTGCAGCGCTCATTCACTGTGACATTGTTTCAACAAACGTCATCAGGTTTGTTTCTGTCCAGCGCTGCATTCAGTTTTGGGTGAGATCTTGTTTTGACAACGAGAGACTTGAACTCTTCTGTAAAGTCTTTTCCGAAACATCTCGGAGATTCTGTGTTGGTCAGTTCATGTGTGAAAATGTTTCCTCTTATTCAAGGAGCCACTCTATTACAATTTAAGCCTGGATAGTATCTGCATTGTAGCCTGGAATCTGGCCATGCCATCAGGGAAGTGCGGAAAAAAATCTTGTGGATTTCTTATGACCACACGGCTGTTTAGTCTCAATCTTCTGAGTATTTGTAACATTTTACTTTTACTTTCACTATCAAATATAACTAGGCTAGGATTCTATTAATTAATTTAGTGACATTGCAACATAAAAAAAAAATGTGTTCAAGTGATCTCTGATCACAGTCATTCATGCATTTTTTTTTCTTCTGCACTCATTTCTTTCATGAGGTTGACAGTCCAGCACATTCCTTTTAGCTTTTAATAACGCACTGAACAGCTCTTAACCACATTTCAGTCATTTCAGGAATGTCCTTAGTTGTTTTCTTTGCTTGATGTTCACCAATAATTAGACTCTTCTGAAACAGAGTGGCTTTTTTTTAATGATCATAGGATACATCATCTGACATGACTAGATTAGATGCAATTTCCTTTTGGATTGGGAGTGTATATAAATATATATAATTATATTCACAGATAATCAAAATGTCCTGCTCCATTTATCCCAGTCTAATAAATATTACAGCAGGCATGATCTGTAAATATAATTATTAATGATAAAGGTATCATGTGTATCTTCAGTATTTTATGATTAACAAACTTGAAACAGTTTATTCAGTTTTAATTTTGATGATGGAAATCTGTGCGTAATCATAATGTTTTACATATATAAATTTTTTTAATATTTATTTTTTATTTTTTATTTATTTATTTATTTTTTATAGTGCTATATATCTGTCGATTTGTCTACCTCTCCTTTGTTTGTTTTGTTTTCTCAATGTGTGTGTGTGTTTGTGTTACACACCTTTACGCTCAGATTGGGGAGGAATTTTAAAAGATAATAATATAAGCTGTCCAGAAGCCAACTTTTCCATTTATACTGGAAGTTTAGATTAGGAGAAGTGAACAGTGTCCTGACTTAATCCCACTGTGTGCACACACATCCCCTTTTTTGACAGGTGTTGTGTGTTGTATAACAGATCTAATGATGAATCTGCTTTACTCTGGTCTGACTGTTAGGGAATGAAACAAGCAGTTAATCTTTCTCACAACATTTAGTGTAAAACCAAACACACTCTGTCCTACCCTGACTTAAGACTTGAATTATTTACAGAGTTGTGACTGAACAGCGCTCTGTCCTTCACCTGACCTGATCAGTTCTCTCCATCACTACAGGTGAGCAGCGGGCGAGCAGCAGATGTCCGGCTACATGGAGGTCCGAGCTCTTCACGCACTGACGATCTGAGTTTTGGGAGAGAGTGAGGTAATGAAAGAGAGTCAGATTTGGCATCGATCCCACACACAGGAGAAGAAAATTAACAGCTTTTAAATCTTATTATTTATTATAGAGCGCTTTCACAAAATACAAATACATGGACATGCAGACACAATTAGACACACAGAGACAGGCAGACGGACGCAGAGACATGGCCAGGCAGACGGACGCAGAGACATGGCCAGGCAGACGGACGCAGAGACATGGCCAGGCAGACGGACGCAGAGACATGGCCAGGCAGACGGACGCAGAGACGTGGCCAGGCAGACGGACGCAGAGACTTGGGCGTGCAGGCGGACGCAGAGGCAGAGACATGATTGGCAGACGGACACAGAGACTTGGGCGGGCAGGCGGACACACACTGAGACATGGGCAGGCAGGCGGACACACACTGAGACATGGGCAGGCAGACAATACATTTTTAATCCTGCCTTCAAGCCAGAGTGTAGAAAAATATGAAAATCCCAAAAAATCATAGTGTGATCATAAATAAATGCAATTATTATAATCCTAGATCAGTGGTTAGATGAGGCAGGGACATTCAGTATCATGTCTCATGTTTTCAGTGGTCATGAAAACATGTTTACACTGAAAAGTGAACTAATGATAACGTTGTAATGCTGAGAAAGTAAGAATTGCGTTTTTTAAAAACACAAGTTGTGGAAAGAAATATGATCTATACATTTTATTATACTGACTTTAAAAAACACAGTTTAAGATTTTTGCAAATATTTGGCACTTCATATTCAGTTGAACTAAATTGTTGAATATTAACATTTTATTCCTCATGCTATTTCACAGTAAGTCAGGAAATGGTTGCCAACCTTATTTTAAAATGAACTAGCATTTCAGCACTTCATCACTTCATATGGACTTGCAGTTTAGGGCTTCCATATAGAGATCTGATACCTACACATCTGCCTCAAAACTAAACATATATGTAAATTATCATTAATCATTTAGTTATAAGAGAACATTATGTGCAGATAAACCGAAATCAGTCCTAGTCTAGAACCAGAGAACCAGAGTGGTGGTAGCTTGTTTTTGCAGCAGAACTGATGATGATGATGCGCATTAACACTAGAAATAATTGAAACGTGAAATTAGAGGAATAAATACCTCATGCGTTATGTTAAAATAAGCGTACTTCAATTCAATTCAATTTTATTTGTATGGCGCTTTTAACAATCGTCATTGTCGCAAAGCCGCTTTACACAAGCAAAAGAATGATGGAAGTTTGTATGAAATGTGAATGTCTATGAATCAAAATTATATTTTATATATATTTATAAATATTATAAATTATATATATTATTTTACAATATTTTTAAGCAAAACTGTATTCTCAGAGCAATTGAATCAAAATAATAATAATAATAATAATGGGTTAAAATCAGGTTGATTAGTTTAACTTCCTTAAAATCCGGCTCATATATAAACTAATCAGTAGTGTGACAAGGTAGTATAAGAAGAAATTTATAAATGTTTTATCATCACTTGAGTAATTAATGAAGAGATCAGACAAGTAAACCTGACAGCAGGGATTTGGAAGAGTGAAATAAAACCGATTATAATCAAAGCAAAACAGTACGGGCTTGGATTGTCAGTGCAGGATTGCGTTTGAAAGAGAAGCTCATATTTGCATTTAGAGGTGGCGCATCACAGCTGTGCTATCGTCCGTCAACCTGAGCTAATAGATCTCTCTGTTCAAATCATCACATGATGCATCGTGTGAGACATGATGGGGGGGATGTGAATAACAAATCAGCCTAAGACCAGTTTAATTTAAATACATGTAAAATGATTATTGGAAATGCACAGCTACAGTTCACCCTTCGAGCTATGCGCACATCCACGATATATACTGGTATTATACACAACCTCCAGTCTGATCCCTGCACCACTCACCACCGCAGTCGCTTACATTCCCAGATATTCAAATCAGCTCGCTCTTTCCATGCCCTACCCTGCTTTTGTCAGAGCATGACGTCTGATTGATTTACATTCAGTCTATTTTCTGATTGTTAAAAGCAGGAAAATGTTACTTAGTGCTAAAAGGGCTGCTTCTGTTGTTTAGCCTGTTTGTGTCTATCCTTTCTGATTTAATAAGAAGTTACAGTGTAAATAGAGTAAATACCAGGTTTTAGAGGGTGTGATTTTTTCCCAGCATGTGAACTGTTTCACTTTGGTGCAGAATAGTAATCAAATGCAGTGTGTGATTTTATTTATTTATTTATTTATTTATTTATTTTAGATATAGTGGTACTATTCAGTAGGAGTGTGATTTATCAGGGATTATCCGATGCAATATGAAATAAAGAACAGTTAATGCTTCAAGTTCAACTTCAAGTAAAATCTAAAAATTGTATTTATATATAAAAGATTTAATCCATCATTCTGATATCTGATATCTTTTTTTAAACAATTTTCTCCAAACCCAGTTTGGTAATTTACCCTACATCTTCCCAGCTGTCAAAGTTAACACGTTTTGTCTGAGGCACGTGAAACGATTTTCACTTCTGTTCGTACCTGCTCCTCACGCTAGATCGCCAAAGGGCAAAACACACACTGGGGAAAAGGCTGTCCACCCTCTTCTGCATAAAATAAGTTCAAAGACGGCTCCGATTGGTCAAACGCATCCCTTCCACTTCTGGAAAACTACCAATTGTACTCCCTAGGCTTCCTGGCATCTTGTCAAGAGGCTGACAAGTTATCATTTCAATGATTGCACAAAAACACTCTATATAATATAATATAATGTACAAATACAAACAGTAGACTGTGAGGAGGTCCTCTTTTCATGGTACATTACAGAACTTCAGAAAGGTTTCACCAACCTCAACAGGTCCTGTGTATGCAGTAGAGATACAAGATAAAAAACGTGAGTCACGATTGATGTATCGACGGGTACTTGGTCGATCAGCCTCAGATATGAAGGATTCTGTACTGACATATTTTATGGCGTTACATTATAGTCGCAAACCCACTCATTATACGCTTACTCTAAAAACACTGTGAGCTTTAATTAGTCGACAGTCATATGCATTAGAAGCCCCGCGTGCCTGCGTTAGAAGCCACCACATCCGCGTGCTCGCAGCCACACAAACCAATGCGTTCACTGTCGGGCGGAGTTTTGGAGGTAGAACATCACTGTTTCTTTATTATCCTACAGGGGGCGCTCTATTTACTCATTTTCATTTCGTGTCGAAGGAGTGAATTATTTGCTAAATTTATTTAGAAATAATACTTATGGCAGATGACAGAGATACATGCTGCGCAGTAAAAATCCCATCCCTAGTATGCAGTACATAGAGGAAAAAGAAGATGAAGAAGAAGGAGGAAAGGGTTAAGAGTGTCGATATGCAAAGCAAAGGAGGCCTATTGATGCTTGTGTCTAGGAGTGCTATCACAACTGACCTTGGTGTATTCAGTCATGCTGACACATCATCCACAAACCACAAGAAAAAAAAATAGAGCACCTTTAGAGACAGCCTATTAATAAACCTGTCATGCATGCGAACGAGCAATATAATTTGTTCAAAAGGTCATGGGTTTTTAATCAGCCCATACCAAGGCTTCTTAAACAACCAAAGATGAACATCATATATTTACTACGAGCCCAAGCCTTGGGCACGCTACATAGTGTTTTAATATGAGTG
Organism: Clarias macrocephalus; assembly: GCA_011419295.1. Classification (NCBI taxonomy): domain Eukaryota; kingdom Metazoa; phylum Chordata; class Actinopteri; order Siluriformes; family Clariidae; genus Clarias; species Clarias macrocephalus. The sequence goes on along the minus strand of JAAGKR010000178.1, from coordinate 258,900 downwards.
GTGTTCAAATCACACCGGGATTTGTGATGAAATTGTTTGTGAATGAAAACCGATTTATGTTTACAGAAGACTTCAAGCACAGTACAGTGATGAATGGTGGTTTTGCGTGGTGCAGTCTTTTTAAAGAAGGCCGTGTATGATGCTCTTGGCCGATGAGTCGGAGGGCACTTTAGTGACATTCAGTGAATGGAACGCCTGATCCTTGAAAATTGGCAGATAACTTGTCGCCAATTTGCGGAAGAGATGCATCTGTTTGTGGCAACTGTAAACACAATTGTACGCAAGCAATCTCCACGTTTGGGCCATTAAATGAGTTCTTGGGAGGCCAGCGTTTCAGACATGAAGCAGGCAGTCTGATCATGGCTCCGGTGTACTGAAAACTTCTTGATGCTACCTAAGCACTAGTGAAATGCTGGGATAAGTGCATTAGTGTAGCGGGGATTTTATAGAGTTTTTACACTCAATCAGAAGTTCTGGTTTGATTTGGAAACCTTTCCTATACAGGGTCATTCACTTGAAAGAGGCCCAGAATATTCTGTAATAACTCTCGCTAGGACGACGTACAATGTGCTCCTCAATATATGGAGCTTTGAACACACTAGGATGCCCCCGAGTCAGAACAATAAGGTCACTCAGTCACTCAACTTCTCATCAGGATCGTGGTGTACAGTAATGACAGTCTTCACAGTGCAAACCTATTTGGTCACCAATTTGCTTAAGCCATATTAGAGTGAATTTAGGAAGAGTATGGTGTTCCTGGCATTCCCGCAAAGGCTGTTATTCAGAAGATGGTATGGAAACTGGAAAAAATGGGATTATTGATCCCTTCTTAAAACGTCACAGGACACAAATGATGTTGTACAACTTTGTGTGAGCTGTTGTCTACAAAATCTCTGAGACACCTCACCAAGGAGACTGAGAGGTCAGAGAGCTGAGAAGACAAAATTGCATGTGGATCAAGTCACCGTCATTTGGGGCCTCAACTCAAGTGATATGGAAAAAAAGAGTTGGTTACCGTCACTGGGTCTGGTACGTTCAGGAACATGGAGGTGCCTTGTCAAAATGTGTCCGGCAGAAAATTGAGTTCACTTCCAGTATAATATGTAATGCAGTGGATTACACATACATCAAGGTACAGTATGTAATGTATTGTTTGGTTCAGATTGTTTCATCATAGCAACGTGAGAATAGGAGGGAGGGTCATTAGACAGTAAAGTGGAGAGAGCTGTTATGAAGACAGTAGAGAGAGATTAGAGAGAGCCGTTAAGGCGTAACGACCAGATAGAGTAAGCGGAGTCCTTAAGTGTGACTCTCTTGGTGGACGGCTGAAGAGGTCTTAATCTTTCTTAGGATGGATGAAAGGGCACAATGAAAAATAGGAGAAGGGTTGTGTCGAAGACCTCCACCTCTGTTGAGAGAAGGACTTTCCACCTGCACATAGATGACTTCTTTTTTCCTGTTTGACTTTGTTGTCATGGCGCCCAGTCAAATTTAGCGAGTTATCTATCTGCTAACAGGCATTCACCATCTATCCTCTCTGTCCAAAATCTGTACATTTTTGTCCTGAAATGTGTGTCCTTTGTCCTTCAGATAAAGGTGTACTGCTGATTCTGGCCTTGAGGTGTTGCTTCTGTCTTGTAATAAAATGTGTCCCTACTTTGAAATAAAACGTGAATGACTCGCCAATAAACTGTAATTTTGTAGAAGATTGTTGCAGCGCCAAAAGGTGTTATGCACTAAAATGCATAACACACAATTGCTATAAAAAAATTTATTACATATTTATTTTACAACATATGTTTACATGTTTATTATGATAAAATATTATGTTGCTATTAGGGTTGGGTACCAAAAATCGGTACCAATACGTCACCGGTACCTATATAACCGGTATGTACCGGAACGAAACAGAACACGAATTTCGGTGCCTCATTTCGGTGCCACTGAAATGCCTGAACTGAACTGATTAATATATTTGTTCTCTGGGGCTATGATGATGACACAGTTGTAATAAGCATTAGATTCATCAACACACATGATCGCTAGTAAAATTTAAACACTGCGTTCATGGGGTGTCAGAAATGATCGGAAAAATTTATTATTTCCTTAATTAGAAAAATCTTGAGGACTTCGGAAAGCTTTGATAATACAAATCCAAAATATTGTTGCAGTAATGCTACTGTCCATTTTATTTTTGTAGATTAAAAGTTTATTAGATTATTAAAAAATTAAAAGCACAAATCATCAGGAAATGAGACCATCCGAGAAGCACGTGAACGCAGCAACTAAAGTTACACTTGCTCTGACGGCAGCAGGTGAATGATGGCAGCAGGTGGGCTACCGCTATCTTAACTTAAACAACTTTCATAAAAATGGCTAAAACTAAACGGTCGAAAGTGTGGCTATATTTCACAAGAAAGGATTCCGACACCGTGACATGCAGCAAATGTTTTACAGCAGTTGCGTGTAAAGGGTGAAACACGTCAAATCTAATGTCCCCCGATTATGATGACGACAGCAGCCTTTCCGCAGGTTAGCAGTAGGCTAATGTAATGTTAATTGCAAAATGCAGCTCTTACATTCATGCTAACAAATGCTAACGACTTGTAAAATACTAATGTAACATGGATTCAGTTTATAATTATGGCTTTTAATTGTATTGTTCAATTTTAAGCTTTTAATTTTTTGTTGAATAAAAATGTATTCTCGAGTCATCCTCCAAAATTTTGTGGCTTTTGCAAAGTATCGGTTCAGGCACCGTTTTGGCACCGTTACCGGTTTAAAAGTATCGATTTGGCATCGGTATCGAAAAAACCCCAAAGGATACCCAACCCTAGTTGCTATTGTAAGAGCCCTAGTCACATGGCAGCCATTGAGCCCATTAATGATAAATTGGCATATAATTTTTATTTTTCTGCACATTTTTGCAGATAATTTGCAGGAGTTTGATATGTAATGCCATTGTTTCGAGTAAAAAAGTATTCTAAATAAATGTTAATCTATAAAAGGTTTGACTATACTAAAGTTTTGACAAGGTTTTGAAAAATTACATCAAAATCATTTTATTATAAACTAAACAGTATAAAAATATACATGAAAAACGATTGCATCAACAGAAACATTTTTAGTCATTATTTTAGTTCAGATCAGATCAAAATAAATGCGCAAAAAAGTGTTTTATGTGCCAGTTTTCCATTGATGTTCACAATGGCGGTCACATGACTAGGGATCATTATAATAGTTATGTAATATTTGATCGTAATTAAGCTGTAAAATCATGTTATAAGTAGAGGTTTCCTGTGGCTCTACCTGCCTCCATCCACCTCTTAAACTGGTAATCAAATGACGCTATATTATTACCTCACGGTATGGTATAGAAGTTGATGATGACCCTGCCTACTGGTACATTTGGTGTAAATTAGCAGTTTTTGATAGCTATCATGTCCGGCGTGGGAGGGCATCCATAGCAGTCAAAATTAGCGAGTTATCGGCTAACAAGCGTTCATGTTCTGTCCTGTGGCCACGGAAAAGCGAGACTTGTCAGCGTCCCCTGTGCTATGAGGATGTCCTGAACCAAACGTGCGAAGAGAAGGTCAGTGTCCATCTAGTGACCATGTCATTATTGTACCGAGGTTTAGGCAGCTAATTCAAGCCAGCTAGCGGCAATTTGATTGGATTTAAAATCCTGATGTAAAAATCCTGCTTTTCAGAATGCCACAACCTGTCGGCTTCACTCTTTTGGTCCTCCTGGGTCAGCAGGTGAAATTCTTTGTGTTCTCTTCATACTTGAAAGATGGGGTTCACACGAACAAGCATTTCCCATCTTGTCCACAGTTTAAACCTACTGTAGTAACAGAGCCACTGCAAAGGATATAATATATGATATAAATCATTTTGATATTACAGTGTCTTGTTGTGTTCTCCTGTAAGGTCAATATGTTTAAAACCCTTTGGGGGCAACAACTTCAAGCATATTTTTTCTCTTTGTGTTTTTATAAGTGCTATGATGCTATGCTAGAAACATATGTGTACATAAGCAGTTTTCTTTCTAAAACAGCTAACGTCAAAAAATCTTTTAAGTAAGGTTCAAATTGAGAGAAGAAAAAAACACGTCAGATTCTCATCTAGACCCAAGTGCCGGAGTCGGGTCCGCATGTGCGCAGAGCTCCATTCACAGTCACATCTCATTGGATTCAATTCAGATGTAGATAAATGCTAATTGCTGCATTGTTTGAGGAGAGTGAGGTGCTTAAGCATGCCCATGTCCTACAAAGTAAAAAGGGTGTGAATGAAAAGACAAAATGGAGGTAAGAATCTTGCTCAGAGAAAGAGGCTCGTCATCCGAATCTACTAAAAGCGGCTCCCTTTTTTTTTTTTTTTTTTTTTTTTTTGACGCAGCAATTTTATTTCATTTGTGACACCGATGGAGTTTATTCAGGCATCAAAACAAATGCACTTTATTCATTTGAATAATTTTAGGAATGAAAATCTGTTAAATAAGATTTTCCTATAATGGTCTTTTTTTTTCACTTTTGAAACCTCCTGGAAAATTTTTAATGTTGCAAGTTGGAGCTGCTGCAAAAAGTGCCGTTTCATTTGACACATTTTTAATCTTTTCGACCCTCGAATGTAGGTTGCTTTAAAATTAAAGTTGCTTTGGTGTAAGCATCTGATTCAAATCAATCACATTTTTTCCACTAAGCTTAAATCTGTTGTGTCTCAGTGCTTTAAACACAAATGTATGTTGCGTTTAACTTCAATAAAACATGGATGGATAGGTTATAGATTATGGATTAGTTTGTATTTTTATGTGCCCAGAAACGACATCATCGTACCCTCTGCCTTGTTTTGGCAATTCTTCCATATAATTAGACATCTGGGTGTGTTCCACAGTGACACAACTCCAAAAAAAGAGCAAATTGTGGATAAAATCAGGTTATAAGTAATGTAAGTGAAGCTACAGCCATACTGCATGGATTGATATCAGTTAACATAGACAAGATGAAAGAGGAAAAGGTCAAAGCAGAAACTTTGAGAAAAACAAAATCATCCATCTCATTAATATTCTCTCTCTCTCTCTCTCTCTCTCTCTCTCTCTTTCTAGGATGCTGGCGGAGGGGAAAGTAGTGGAGGAATGGCTTTCAGAATTCAAGGTGAGTCATTCTTCTTCAGCTCTGTTTCATCCTCCGCTTTATTTCCTTTCACTCTAGTGGTGGGTGAGAAAACATACACTGCGTGGCCAAAAGATAAAATAATAATCCATGATCATAAAAAGCCTTAGGTCATGAAAAAAAGCAGATTACTTATGCATTATAAAAATTATGCATTGTAAAAAAAAAAAAAAATCGACAGACACAATGAGACAAACACTGACAGGATTGGGGCTAAACAGCCATCTGGCCCCCACTTGTTAGTAAGACTAATCAGAAGAAATGCTTTCATTTGCTAAGGAGCACAAAGATTTGAAGCAGTGTCATGTGGTCTGATGAGTCCAGAGTGACCCCTGTTCCAGATCTACCCATCATGCATAATGCACAACGTACAAGCCTCTGGAGGCAGTGTTATGATCTGGGGTTGCTTCAGTTGGTCAGGTCTAGACTCATAACTAGCATAGTTACCTGGCAATAAAGTGAAGTCAGCTGATGACCTGAATGTACTGCCTGACCAGGTTATCTGGTCAAAAAAAAATAATTGTGAACAAGTAGTTCTGGGAGCACAATGTGTGCCGAAATCAAAGCTAAAGGTAGTAGAATAAAATATTTGCGCCCCCCCCCCCCCCATTTCTTTATCGTTTTTGAATATGACATCATAAACAAAGGAAAACTGAATGCCATGCTAAAGAACACATTTCTAAACTGATTTTTTTTTTCTCAAAAGAAAAATCATACTTACTTTGGAGACCCAGCTTGAATGTCCAAAATTTATCACAAAGGGATTTTTTTATATAATAGGTGACCTGTTATAAGACACCCATGCCTCCTCCTTTTTTATAGCTGCATAATGAGAGTGCAGAGCATTAGTGCGGTTGTGTAAACTTTCCTACAGTCCTATTCACAATCTCAGGTGTGTGCGTGCGTGCGATAGTGATTTGTGATATGAATGAAGCACTAAGTGCTAGACTGTTGAAGCCCACACAGTGAGAAAGAACAAAACTGAATGGTTCAGTAAAAGAGCAGGTGGTAAATGAAGGCGTGTGTGCTCCGGTCATGTGGTGAAGACAGGATGGAACAGCCACATCCTTGAGAAGTCTGAAAGGTTCACAACTGTCTCACTGCGCTTTCTGTATGACTGCGCATTCTGTTTTTGACGACACCTAGAAAACAATGAAACTATGGCAGTTACAAGAGAAAGATGCTGTATGCTGATGCTAACATTATCTACTCATTTTTTCTCTCACACACTCTCTTTATATTTCAGGATTCTTTGCTCACATCACAATACAACTGTAATTGTATTTCCTAAGCTTAGGTAATAATCTACCCATTTTCCATTTTCCCTCCTCCATCAGACATTACCCGAGTCTCAGTTCTCCAGCTATGCAAGCTCTCTCTATAGGAAGAAGAATTTGGTTCCGGCTCTCTACAGAATCATCCAGGACCCCAACAGTGAGGTGAGGGAAGATGTTGGAATACTTAACCGTGACTCTCAGTTCGTCATGGGGATTTAAACTCAACCCTCCATTAGCGTAAAGCTTTACCCACTGAGCTCTCCCTTAAAAGACAGCAGGAAGTCATCATTTGGCCTAGTTCTTAGTGTTTCAGAGTATCAACAGCTTCATTTTCCAGGCAGTTAGGATTTCTTGGATCCCCATCATGTTGGAAAGTTGAGTTTAAACCCTGCAGAGAGCGACTTCTGGAGCAAGACTATTCACCCTGCATGCAGTGAAAATATGCAAATGTAGATTTGGTATTGGTGGTTATGGTTAAGCACAGATCTGGTAACCTGGGTCTTTATATAATTTGTTTTATT
>JAAGKR010000178.1:229232-251911 GCA_011419295.1 Clarias macrocephalus | reverse complement strand
CCCCCCCCCCCCATTTCTTTATCGTTTTTGAATATGACATCATAAACAAAGGAAAACTGAATGCCATGCTAAAGAACACATTTCTAAACTGATTTTTTTTTTCTCAAAAGAAAAATCATACTTACTTTGGAGACCCAGCTTGAATGTCCAAAATTTATCACAAAGGGATTTTTTTATATAATAGGTGACCTGTTATAAGACACCCATGCCTCCTCCTTTTTTATAGCTGCATAATGAGAGTGCAGAGCATTAGTGCGGTTGTGTAAACTTTCCTACAGTCCTATTCACAATCTCGTGTGTGTGTGTGTGTGTGTGTGTGTGTGTGTGTGTGTGTGTGTGTGTGTGTGTGTGTGTGTGTGTGTGTGTGTGTGTGATATGAATGAAGCACTAAGTGCTAGACTGTTGAAGCCCACACAGTGAGAAAGAACAAAACTGAATGGTTCAGTAAAAGAGCAGGTGGTAAATGAAGGCGTGTGTGCTCCGGTCATGTGGTGAAGACAGGATGGAACAGCCACATCCTTGAGAAGTCTGAAAGGTTCACAACTGTCTCACTGCGCTTTCTGTATGACTGCGCATTCTGTTTTTGACGACACCTAGAAAACAATGAAACTATGGCAGTTACAAGAGAAAGATGCTGTATGCTGATGCTAACATTATCTACTCATTTTTTCTCTCACACACTCTCTTTATATTTCAGGATTCTTTGCTCACATCACAATACAACTGTAATTGTATTTCCTAAGCTTAGGTAATAATCTACCCATTTTCCATTTTCCCTCCTCCATCAGACATTACCCGAGTCTCAGTTCTCCAGCTATGCAAGCTCTCTCTATAGGAAGAAGAATTTGGTTCCGGCTCTCTACAGAATCATCCAGGACCCCAACAGTGAGGTGAGGGAAGATGTTGGAATACTTAACCGTGACTCTCAGTTCGTCATGGGGATTTAAACTCAACCCTCCATTAGCGTAAAGCTTTACCCACTGAGCTCTCCCTTAAAAGACAGCAGGAAGTCATCATTTGGCCTAGTTCTTAGTGTTTCAGAGTATCAACAGCTTCATTTTCCAGGCAGTTAGGATTTCTTGGATCCCCATCATGTTGGAAAGTTGAGTTTAAACCCTGCAGAGAGCGACTTCTGGAGCAAGACTATTCACCCTGCATGCAGTGAAAATATGCAAATGTAGATTTGGTATTGGTGGTTATGGTTAAGCACAGATCTGGTAACCTGGGTCTTTATATAATTTGTTTTATTAAAAAAAAAATTTACCCATTAGCTACAACCAATTTTTTTTTTTGACTAATCAAGATTCTGGTTAATTACAGCCTGAGTTCAAGTAGGTTAACCTGTTTATGTGTTGTGTCTGTTTATTTATAATTCTTTTATGTAGCTTTTGGAACCTGTGTGCAATCAGCTGTTTGAACTCTACCGGAACTCAGATGAACGCCTGCGGCGCTTCACTTTGCAGTTCCTGCCTGAGCTGGTGTGGGTTTACCTGCGATTCACGGCCAGCAGGGAGCGCCAGATCAACGGCTGCATCGAGGCTCTGCTGCTCGGCATCTACAACCTGGTGGGTAGGAATGGATGAAGAGATGGATGGATGGTTGGAATGGAAAATGAGGTGATTGTTTAATGCTGAAGTGGCTGTAGGGACGGACAGTTAGCACTAACGTAGGAAAATGTAGAAACGGTAGAAATGGGGATCACCTGATACGATATTGTCACTTATATTTGTGTGCCGGTTCTATTTGTATTGCAATTTTGTACGATTACAATTTTTTAAGCATCCAAATTTGTCATTTTTTTTCTAAACACACATGTGCTACGTTCCGATGGGCTTGAAGTCCCCTGCGAATTGTACCATGCAGGGTATTCAGTCATGTTAAGTGCGATTCTGCTTTCGATGAAGCGAAACTGCTCAGATCAAAGAGAACTGTGAACAATGGGACTTTACTTCGCCTGAAAGTGTACTTGAAAAATAAAAATGTCTCGGCTATTGCACGTCGCTGTAGGACAGAAAAAAATTCCAGCTCGAAAAGATTCCACTGGTAGTCCCCGGCGGTTCTACAAACATACGTAGATGCAAACAAATTGACACTGCAGTAATCTTTTCAGTGTGTAAGTGAATATATAAAATGTCTTTACGTAAGTTTTTGGCCACATGATGGCAATGTGGGAAAAGGGGAGGGAGATTAACTCAAGTGGATTGGTATGCTTTACATTGAATATTTATGTCAAAGGCATATAAAACTCATTTTGTCGGACTTGAGAACAAATCTGACTTGCAGACATGCTCCCGGAAAGGAACTCGTTTGTAAGTAGGGGACTACATGTATAATTTTTTTTTTTTTTATTGAAGGCAACGCAATATTACTATGACACCAAAATAAAAAATTTAATGAATCAATAAATCCTTACTGTTATATGGACTAGTAATCTGTAAAAACAAAAACTGCACAAGAATAATTTCTCTGTACATCTTATAAAATAATCAGATAATAAAATTAATTAGTTATAAGTTATACACGTCAATAGTTAAATTTTTATTTCAGTATTTAATATTTAATCTCTTATTTAATTTAAATTCTAGTGTGAAATTTCCACTGTGGCTGCAGCGGGTATCAGGTGCTTATGTTACCAGGGTACCAGGGTAATGGTGGAATTTTGTCAATGGAAGTTCCCTTAACCGACATTTCCCTGCACAGGGAGCAAGGAACACCCTTTAAAGTAAACAAAACGCAGCCTTTGGGAAGCAATTTCCAACTACCAAACAGGCTGCCTGCCAAATGTGTGAAAAGTCTAGAGTGCACCACCTGTATGATTATAGAGGAACTGCAACATTTTGCCATCTTAAATGCAAACATAAATAAATTCTAAATTTCCTTAAAAAATCTTTTAGGAGATACATGAACTGCGACATAAATGAATCGGGATATGTAACTTTTTCTATTTTTTTCCCTCGTCTCAATTAAGTCTATGTATAAAGGAATGAATGCTGAAAAAGGTTTGATGGATTGTTGGATGGAGAATAAGGCTGTATGATTTAATAAAAAATATCATTGTGATTATTTTGATACATATTGCGATTGTGATTTAAACTGCACTTTTATTACTGTAACTAATAAGATATGAAGGTACAGGAATCAGTAATGGGTGAGTATTGATGGGCGTGTGAATCAGTGTGCGTGATTTCTGTCACCCATTTAATGAAAGTGGTTATTGTGCGTGGAGATTAATTCAGCCACTTCAAAGATTAAAGATTAGATGAAGATCTTTAGCATTTATACAATTTTACGAATGGTTATCTTCTGGAATTTTCAAAAAAAAAAAAAAAAAGATATTGTGCTGTGTGTGTGTCTGCGTGTAAATCAGGTGTGTTAACTCCTAACTCAACGCTGCAGGGGTGTAACCTCTCCTGCAGAGTTGCAGACGGCTACACTAGATCATTTGCAGGCGATCAATATCCATCTCAGTGTAATCGTAACTCATGTTGATTACTGGAACATGCCACAGCTGTGCACCGGTTCCTGTTATGTTCGTGTGTGTTTGTGTGTTGTGGAACGGGTGCAGGAGATTTCAGAGCAGCTTGATATCGCTGTAGGAGCCGACTGGTCTCATCATCATCAGCATGCTAACAGAATGAGGCAGCGTTCAAGGACACACGAGTCATGATGGGGGAATATTAGATAACTGTGTGATAAACGATGTGTATTTATATCAAACTGTATAGTTAATGTTATAGATTTAACAAGCAAATATGCCTTTATGTTGATTGATCTGAAATAACTGCATTTATATGCAGTGTAACGCAATTAGAGGTAAGAAGCGCTATGTCGTTTACACATACTGTGTTGATTTCATGTCAGTTGCTGTACCCACAAAAAATTTATAAATAAAAAAGAAGCAAATTAATGGAAAAAAAAAAAGTTTGCACACTCTATTATTGCATTGGATTGTCTTTAACTTCGATTGTGACAGGCATTCAGCACCACACTCTTTCAACAACGTTTTTCATTCAGAGTTGCATTAATTTTTGTTCAAGCTCTTACATTGATAATGGGAGACTAATTTAACTGACCGTCTCCTTAATGTTTTTTCCAGCACATCACAAAGTCTTTCAGTGGGGTTAAGTTTAGGACTTTGTGGTGTCGCCTTGCACCTCCAGGGTCCGGGTTCAATTCCCTTCTGTGTGTGCATAGAGTTTGCATGTTCTCCCCGTGCTTGGTTGGTTTCCTCCAGGTACTCCAGTTTCCTCCCAAAGCCCAAAGACGTGTACGTTATGCTAATTGCCATTCCCAAATTGCCCGTAGTATGTTAATGAATGTGTATATGTGTGCCCTTCAATGGATTGGCACCCTGTACAGTGTGTGACCCCGCCTCGTGCCTCCTAGTTTCCTCGGATAGGCTCCAGGCCCCCAAAGACCCTGAACACAGGATTATAGATGATGACTGAGTGAGTGATAAATATCCTTCAGAGTAAGGCCCAAGCAAAAACCCATGCGCAGATGTATAAAGAAGTATGCATGCAATGTCCTGCCATCACAAATTACCCAATACACTTTTACCCGAGGCTGCGTTTGCTATACAGCTCTGGTGGCATGAAAGCTGATTTCCCGTGAGCTTGGATCTAGAAGGAACGTCATAGTGATGTACTGTTATTGTAATTTCAGGAAGATATTGAAGTTCCAGAATAAAACGCTAGAAGAGGTACAGTTTCTGTGTCGGCGTATTTGGCAGGCCAGCTCGCTGATTAGCTAACAGTCATGTTAAATATTAAACGGCAATAGACACGCAAAAACAATTTGTTAGGCTAAATAATTGAGCGCGTGTTTACTAATAGTATGGCATTTTAGGGGGCGTGGCCAGAAACACTGTTACTGGCCTGGACAAGGGGGAAAAAACTGGAGACAATCAACTTGCCTGACAATTTTATTTATATTTACAGTATATATATATATATTACATTCATCTGTGATGAAATGCATTTCTTCTTATGTTGCAGGAAATTGTAGACAAAGAAGGAAACAGCAAGCTGTTATCTTTCACCATTCCTTCGCTGTCTAAACCATCTATATACCATGAGGTAAGGACATGTGTCTCTCTCCTTGTGCATGTGTGCATGTTGTAGTATATATATGGTACTGGTATTATACTCGTTTTCCAGCTCTTGTTCTCATTTATACATTCTCATATGGACAAGGAGCAGAGTGGATTGAAACGCTGTAACACATTCGCACACTTTATATGCACCAATGTGGCCGTTTCTGAGTGCAGACCGGTGCGTGATTTCACTCCTGCCTTCGCTCTATCAGTTTTCATAACAGCAGGCTGAGCACTCCACAGGACTCGGTCACGTTCAGCGCGCGCACGTGGGCGTTCAGCAACAGCTAAGCTGAGCTCGTGCTGTTCTGGAGAAGTGCGTGTACTTTTCAAAAGTGATAGAAATGGCGCATCAATCACATAAATGCTGCACAGTGATCAGCAATCATATCGTGATTTCTACACACCTAACAGATTTATTGGTAATTTTTTAGTGTTTTGACAAGATCTGTGAATCAAAGGTAGACTCTTGATTCGATTCAGTTTTATTTTTGGGTTTTATTTGATTTGATGGCACTAGTATGTATTGTCTGATTTATCAAAAGCATCAATATTTCTTACAGGTGTATATTTCTTAAGGCTATGCTATCTAATAAACAGCCGTGATGATGCTGTAGGCACACAAGCACAGCCCAAGAACCAAAGATCTGTCTGATCATCTGTGCTGATATTCAGTGTAATATTGCTTTCATACAATTCTACAAACACCATTTATAAGTGTACACCATTATTTTATTATTAACAGATTATAATTGGCTGCTTATTTAAGAAGATATTTTGCTTCGCCAGCACATATTCTTCCCCACCTGCCTGACCTACTGTAGCGTTGAACTGGCGACCATCAGTAGTTTTCTTGTAGCCAAAATGTGAGGAGAATAAACCATGGTGGTGTTGGTGGTCCATCCCGGGAAACCTTTGAGAGTTCACAGAGTTTCACTCACTTTGGAATATCAGATAACCTGAGTACCAAATAGTGTTAAATAGAAATCTAATGCGATATGTAGGGTCTACAATCTCTTGTTCCACTTAAAACGTAGTGTCCTTGATCAGGTGTTGGAGAGGGATTTGGGATTCAGCCTCGTGTTAGAGGCTAGTTAGCTCTGTAGCTATTCTATTTATTCCCGTTTAGTACGACCGTGGTAGGACCTTCAGTCAACATTCACACACACATTCACAAACTACGATCAATTTGGGAACGCCAGTTAGCCTAATCTTTGGACTGTGGGAGGAAACTGGAGAACCCTGAGGAAACCCACCACGTACAGGCAGAACATGCTAACTCCATGTACACTGCCCAGACGCAGGAATCGAACCCGGACCCTGGAGGTGCAAAGCAACAGTGCTAACCACTAAGACACCGTGCCGCCTTATCCTGTACCCCGCTAGCTCTTGTATATACAGTGGAACCTTGGATTATGAGCATAATTCGTTCCGGAAGTGGGCTCGTATTTCAAAAACAAAAAAATTCCCATAAGAAATAATAAATACCCAGAACAATAAATACATAAAAATAATTAATACAGTATATAACTTAAAAATAAAACAAATTAACCTGCACTTAACATTTAAAAAAGTAAAAATAAATCCAGACAGATAAGTGTTTCCGTTTGTGCGCACAGGCGTCGTGTGTGTGTGTGTGTGTGTGTGTGTGTGTGTGTGTGTGTGTGTGTGTGTGTGTGTGTGTGTGTGTGTGTGTGTGTGTGGAATTATCCCCTCGCCTTGTCTAAACAGTCCCCACACCTCGCTTTTTAAGTTTCACAGCTAACATACACAATGCAAACTCTGCTTTAACGGGAAAAAAAACTGAAATCTCTCTAAAGATACTCGCGTGTGCGCATACTAATTGAATCACAACTGTAAAGTAAAAAATAATAAATGAATCAGCACCTTACCTTTGAAAAGAATCTCGACAGAGCTGAGTTTTCTGTGTAAATAAAGCGTGTGTGTGTGCAGCCGGGGAGAGTGTGTGTGTAGGTGTCAAATTACGCGCACGCACACAAAGTATGCATGAGTCAAGTGTGTGTGTGTTGGTGTGTGTGGGGCACAGTGTCAAATTACGCGCGCACACAGAAGAGAGAAGGAGATGTTGATTAGACCAGTAAGAGACGAGCACTAAGACGCAGCAGAGGAGACGATTACCCATAATTCCCGCAGCGCAAGAGAGAGAGAAATCATTGGCTCGATAAGAGTCGCATGCATGATACATGATACTCGGCGCTCGTAAACTAATACTTGCTCTGTTTCTGATTAAAAATGTATTAAAAATCTTTGCTCGGTTTGCGGAACACTCGTAAACCACGTTACTCGCAATCCGAGGTTCCACTGTATAATATTTGACATGGAATGAGGAAAAAAATGGGAGAAATCTTTTTTTGTTTGTATGTTTAAAATTTACAATAATAATTACAATAATACAAACTTTAATTTTAATACTCAGGAACTGGGAAAGTACAGTAGATAGTGACATACATATATAATTAAGCTACAGTACTGTTACTACTGATACTAGTACTGATTTTCCCCTTTGTCACTGCTTCCCTGGGGGGATTTTGCCAGTGTGATCTGGCAACATTGGTGAGCATAGTACATGAGAGAGCGTTTGAGCACGCCAAAAACATGCCCTGATGCCCTCACATGTACATCTGATCAAATGTATATGCATTCTAATGAACAGGAAAGACCAACTGACAGTCATAATGTGTGAGTTATCAAATCTAAACCAACTGAGCTCTGCATAAATCTAATGAGGAGCTTCTAGTACTACTAGAGCAGGAAGGCAGTGAACGGTGAAGTGAACATGTAGAGAAAGTGTCACATGCAAGAGGCACCAAGCTTACTTTTTTTTTTTTTTTTTTTTGCAGTACACCTCAGCACATTTTTAATTACCACACTTACTGATACCGCTCTGTATGCTTTGGTCAGCCGTTTTCACACTGTGCATTGTAGATGCGGTTTGACAGCAGTCGGGATGTCGGAATATTCAGGTAGAAGTCGGAATGTCTCTACTGCTTGTACTGTCACGTCAAATGTAAGGTTTTATTAAGCAAGCAAAAGCAAATGTCCTGTGTTTTCAGTTTTGTGTCCCCAGGAGATAATTAACACACTCTTCCAGGCGCATGCGGTTTTGTAAACAAACGCATTCAGCATCTCGTCCCAGCGTTAGATTTGCCCTGCGGTAAGGCAGCAGTAGCTGATGCAGCGCTGGTTTTAGCTTCTCCAGACATGCTGTATGACTAAATGACTGCAAGTAATTACAAGCATGAGATCCCTCAGTCTCAGCACCGCTACACAAGGTTACTGCAAGGGAAGAGTGTGTGTGTGTAAGTGTGAGTTTTCTTTTAATCTACATAAATTCAGGCTTTCTACCTCACGACCACACTCCTTATCTGACATTCATGCGTCTGACATGCACGCAGAGGCTCTGGTGTTAGTCGCGATTCTGCTGTCGCGATTCTGCTGTCACGCTCCCAGCGTGCGTCTCTGCAGTACCGCTCATGTGGTGTGCAGACGATCATGGAGCGCGCCAGTGCTAAGAAATATGACTAAAAAAATCTGATGCTGTCCTTACCATCTGACAAGTGACACACACACACACACACACACACACACACACACACACACACACACAAACACACACACACGAAGTGTCTATATATTATTATTTAATATACTATATTGCTGAAAGTATTCACTCACGCATCCAAATCATTGAATTCAATCACTTCCATAGTTACAGGTGTATAAAATCAAGCACCTAGGCCTGCAGACCACTTCTACAAACATCTGTGAAAGTATGGGTTGCTCTCTGGAGCTCAGTGAATTTTAGCCGTCGCAGGATGCCACCTGTGCGATAAATCCACTCGTGAAATTTCCTCGCTACTAAATATTCCACAGTCAACTGTCTGTGATATTGTAACAGAGTGGAAGCGATTTGGAACGACAGCAACACAGCCACAAAGTGGTAGTCCACGTAATTGGTATCACAGAGCGGGAGGCACACAGTGCACAGAGGTTGCCAATTACTGCAGAGTCCATAGCTACAGACCTCCACACTTCATGTGGCCTTCAGATTAGCTCAAGAACAGCGCGTAGAGAGCTTCATGCAATGGGTGTCCATGGCCGAGCAGCTGCATCCAAGCCTTATATCACCAAGTGCAGTGCAAAGCATTGAATGCAGTGGTGTAAAGAACACCTCTAGAGTAGTGGGTTTTTGAAACGGTACTTGTCTGACTTCATTGTGCCAAGTGTAAGGTTTGGTGCAGGGGGATGGTTATGATGTGGGGTTGTTTTTCAGGGGTGGGGATCGGCTCCTTAGTTCCAGTGAAAGAAACTCTTAATGCTTTAGCATATCAAGACATTTTGGACAATTTCATACTCCCAGCTTTGTGGTAACGGTTTAGGGACGACCCCTTTCTGTTCCAACATGACTGTGCACCAGTGCACAAAGCAAAGTCCATAAAGACATGGATGATCACGTCTGGGGTGGAAGAAATTGACTGACCTTGCAGCCTACCTCAACACAATATGTGTGTGTGTGTATATATGTATGTGTGTATGTATGTATGTATGTATGTATGTATGTATATAATATGTAAATATATATTTACATACACACACACACACATGATGTATATACTGTACACCCCCATAGTGGGTGTGAATGAATGAATGAATGTTTGTGTTTATGTGCCCTGTGCAGAATAAGTGGCATAGACAATGAGTGAGAATGAGAGAATTTATAATGGTACTCTATCCCCAAAAGAATGAACATTTTCCGTGAAATATTTTTAAAAAAATCTGATATTGTGGTTATAGGATTTGTTCAATATTCTTTCGTTAATGGACTGGTTAATTTGTTTATTAATGTAAAATAGGTCTGCAATTAATTGAATTTCAGTTACAATTTTGGCTTCCAACAGTTATGACAAGAAGATAATTAAGGTTAAGCGATTATTGTGCAGCAGTGCGTTTATTAATTATCTGTTTTAAATCAAGCATTTCTATTTGCTTTACAGCAGTGCACTCTTAGTCCTCACTAAAGCCTAAACTTGCTCTCAGCCAGGCTGTGACGTTCATCTTGCTTTTATTTTCATGTTTTGAAGTGCACCATTTAAAGCCATTTATTTAAAAAATAATCATTAAAAATCAATAAATGCATAATGTTTCCAAAGTCAATGGATGCAAGTGATGTTTCTAATTATTCCTAAATAATCATTAATTTTTTTTTCCAATAATCAAGCAGCCCTTGTTGTGTGATAATGCATGTTGAGGCTTAGGGACAGAAATCCCCCGGGCCTGGATACCTGTTCTGGACTTAAATGAGGGTTTATGGTCCCTTTGTTCAGTTTATAGATGTAGAGATGAGCCAGAAATAATTATAACATTTTTTATTGGTCATGAATAACGCAATGTATTTTTAATAGATCATTGTTAAGTCATATTTTCAGAATTGTGAGATTAAATTTTTTTTTATGTATTTATATGTGTATTTAATGTCATTTCTACAACAATTTATTTATTGATGTATTTCTTCTCCTCAGCCCTCCAGTCTCGGCTCCATGGCTCTGACAGAAGGAGCTCTAAGTCAGCACGATCTAATCCGAGTGGTTTACAGTGGCATGCATCCCCAAAGAGAGACCTTCACTGCGCAAAACAGGTAACACGCGCGTGCTATTTTTAGACCAGTGCGTAGTTGCCTCCCTAGGGACGGACACACACACACAGACGCACGCATGCAAACGTGTGCACACATACACGCATATATTGTACATATTCATAAATACATACATACGCAGATAGATGGCATCAGGCCTTCATGAATAGTACAACATTGAGCTCAGCTTGGATCTGGTGTTCTTGGATCTTTATTTTTACCTTCGCAGAAATATAATTACGGTCACATGATATGAAGTAGTTCCCAGGGTCCCACTTTTCCTGTCAACACAAACGAAAGCATAATTGCAGGTTAATCCTTTATCCTTGATCTTTATTGCAATTTTTGTGGTTATACCCAAATGCCACACTGTTATTGAAGATGCAGCAGAAAAGAGGGTTTGTCATCTTCAAAAGTGCACATATTCATCTTTCAATTCAACACATCCACATACTGCATTCAACTTCTAATCAAGTTCAACATTTACTTATTTTGTCTAACATTTTAAGTAAAAAAGCTCAGGAGATCTATACTTAATTCTGTATGGGAAAATGCAAAAATGGCTAAAGTTGGTTGTTTTAGCCAGTGTGATTTGTTATATAGCTGAAGTATGCACGCACTGGTCTTAAATTCCCCTTCAGTACGTTTACAAAAAAGAGATTTTCTACACGTTACACAAGTACACATGCTGTGAATCAGTCAGGCATGATTAAATCCCATTCTCATGAATAAATCTAAACTAATCATAATGATAATGATTTAATTATGTCACATGTACCTTCCAGCACAGTGAAATGATTTTTTTGCGTATCCCAGTTAGGAAGCTAGTGTCAGAGCACAAGGTCAGCCAGGATACAGCGCCCCTGGAGCAAATAGGGTTAGGTGTCTTGCTCAAGGGCTCAACAGGGGTGGAGCTGGGGCTCGAACCCTCAACCCTCCAATCAGTAACCCAAGGTCTTAACCGATTGAGCCACCACTGCCCTCTTTTTTTTTCTTTTGGTTTCTTGCTTCCTTTGTGTTCTTTGTGTCTATGCTTTTGACTTGCCTTTATGCTTTTCTTTGCTAGGTTGGTTGCTTATCTACTTTCTTGTTTGTTTTGCTAGCTTGCTTCTCTGTTTGCTATCTTGTTGCTTTGCTCGCCTGTTGGCTTTTCTTTTCTTGCTCGTCTGCTTATTTGTTTGCTTTTGTTTACGCAATCATTTGCTTATTTCCGTGTTTTTCACTGCACAAAATATAGAGTGTATTTTGCTTGCTTTGGTGTAATTAGATGTTTTCTTTATTGCTTGTAGGCTTTTATGTTAGTATTTGTCAAGTTAGTTGTTTGCCTATTACCTTTCCATGTTTGCATTTCTTGCTTGTTTTTGTTTGTTTAATTATTTTCGAGCAAATTATTAATATTTTGGTGTACTGCATTTAATCATGGATTTTCTGCACATGGTTCTCTTTAAGGCAGTTTGCGCTCAGATATTTTTGTTCTTGACCACTTTCATTTCAAGGGACAGTTTAAAATATATATATTGACTTTGAAAGATAGCAACAGTTGCTTCATGTGAATCTCAGCTGGACTTTGGAATGCATTTCTGCATGGAACGAGGGTCGGTACTCGCAACAGGCTTCACGACCGGTGTGCAGAGCAGGAAAATATTTAACAAATAAGATCTATTGTACCTACGTATATGGACCTCAATTTTAAATTGAAGAAAATTGTGGGAAATCTGTTGATCTGGTTAGGGGGAAAAAATTGGGTTTTTTTTCACCTACTAGAAATCAGATTATACAGTAATATAGACATGTATATAGACTGTAAGTGCACTGCATTATACATTCGTTTTGAGTGTGGTGCTGATTAGGTTGGACATGTGTGCAGCTGCCCATATAATTATACATACCTACTGATAAACTACTCATTAAAATCCAGCCTGTTATGTTTAGTAGCAAACACACCAGATAGTATAAACCTGCTGTTATGTTTAGTTTTTCATTGAGCGCTATGATCACTTAAATAGAGCCACTCATTCCAGACATTTCTATTGATTAATTCTGCTGGAGTTAAAGAAGACAGGGTGTGCTTTACATTGCCTGTGTGGTGTGCCATGTCGTCTAGTGGTGTGATAGACTGTCAATTTAATCAGTTAGATTTTTGGGCACTTTATCTTCAATTAAGCAGCACTAATGTGTGTAGTCTGATTTGTCTCATTTAGTTATTTTTGTTACAGGTTTTGCAGTAGTAAAACCTACTAAAAGTATATAATGAACATTTAAAATGCTCTGTGCTGTGTTATTGTTATTTAAATGTAATTTCTGTCATTTCTCCTACAAGCCCACTCAGTCCACTAGGTGGCGGTATTGAACCAAGCGGCTAAAAGTCAGTAGAAGAAGCATCAATACTCTTGTAAAATGCGAGTATTTGTAGAAGATGCAAGGCGTTTGTTTTTGTTTGTTTGTTTTGTTTTCTGCAGAAGCTGTGCTATGTTGAATGGTATACAGAATTTGGATATTTTAAACCATTAAAAAAGCATAAATCATTTAATTGTTTTTAGATGTTTGATTGAGTAAATTTGATAATTGACTAAACCCCACTAATATCTAATATCTAATCCAGTTGTGCTTCATGCACTATCAAGGAACAAGGCTAGTTTGGCCAACATGCTCACGAATTGTAACCAACATTATTTTGGGAATTATTTAAGTATTATTTTGTTTATGGTGGCTACATGTAATTTATTTACGACTGAATACCGAGTATTATTTAAAAGCTGCAATGAAGACAATTGTGACATATTGCTGATGGTTTATAGTTTTTTTACAGAGCAGGGCATCATGCTATAACTTGCCACCAATAATGAATACTTCTTGGATTCTTATTTATGAATTCTTATTTATTTATAGATCCTGGGTGGTTAAGAAAATGAACAGGGTGATATGGTGTGATGCCTCTTTAACCTGGCTTTTTAGTTTAAAGAGTATGGGAGGGTGGGTCTGACTGCGGCAGCCTCAGAGAAGAAATAGAAGAAATAAAACCATGAAAACTCACTGTTTACTGCAACTTACAGTTTTTCCTTAGATATCTTTAAAAAAAAACAAGTACAACATATGTAGAAAACACTTGGTCTTTTAAAACTGTTTGTTTGTTTGTTTGTTTGTTTGTTTGTTTGTTTGTTTGTTTGTTTGTTTGCACATATTGTTTTGCTTATGTAAACGTCTACACAGACAGTCTCTGATTGTTCCAGTTCACTAGCTGAAACATAACCCCGCCTGCATGTGTATATTGTATTGAAGAGTTCTGCTCTACATACAGCATTGTTTGCCATGAATCGATTCTGGCCTACAGTGCTGTAATCGATAGCAACCACTTTGAACGAACGGTCCGACTGATCCAGATGACAAACATACAGTTTTCTAAAACTGTTTAAAGACAGCGGCTGGTGTTGGGGTGCATTAAACATTGTTTTGTTCTTAGGCCATGGTGTTGATGAATTCTCTATTCTTATTGGTTAGAAGATTCCCTTTTGTAGCATTGATGTTTCCAGCTCTTTGTATTAATGTGCTCATTCTGATACGTGACATTTTCTGTGGTAACACCTAATGTGTATATTTGTATCATGGATAATACAGTTTAAAAACATGTAATGTTGGTGTTTTCTGGGAGATAAAGGTGTAGTGTTTTTAGAAGGACTCTCCAGCCTCAGCAGTGTTGTTCAAGATACCAATACCTTGACTTCCAAATGGTCCCTGAACAATGCTTTATTTTGATGCCAATTTGATCAGGTCCATTTTAACAAAAAGAAAAATTACCTTCCACATCAGCCGCAACACTAACACTTTCACCATGTGAATTGAATAACATTGATTATTAACTATATACCAGTAAACCTGTGACAGGATCATAGCCATCCTAGGCTCAGCTATACCTGTGTGGAATAAAGGTTATCTGATGCAGCACAAATTGCTGAAAAGAGTCAATGCTGGCCACGATAGAAGGGTATCAGAACACCCAGTGCATCACAGCCTACACATACAATATTAGGCATAATATTTGCATTTTAATGTTATGGCTGATCACTATATAATGAGTGTCTTTTTAATTTTTAAGCTCCTTGGCAGGTACACAAAAAAGTGGTTGAACCTGTGTCTTTCCACTCTCTAGTTTTATATTTCAGTGCTGTTCGACTTTAAATAGCATTTCTTCATTCAATGTGATATTTTCCAACATAAAAAAGACGTCCTTTTATATTAGACCGTTATATAGAACGTTAGACAAACTTGATCGATGAGAGTAAGATGGACATTCAAGTGTTTTATTAACTTCATCATGCGAGTTGTAATTCATTGTAAAGTCCTCTACATTTGCATTAAAGCTGCTAAAACAGCCATAATTTTGATTGCTTACAGTACACATTTTTACACCTACAGTACATACTGTAGTCGAATCCCTCAAAATGCAGCACACACACAGCGCCCTGTCCATAAGCTGCATGCTTATTGCCGCACTGATGCCGATGAGATTCGCTCCTTAGGTATTGAAATTTGGCACCGAATAACAAGCCATTTTTCCATACTGAATAATATCTAAGCGGTTCAGCTGGTGCAATAAGAGCATCGAAGTTGCCTCTGTGTTTCTGTAAGAGTTAATCTTACTGTACATCTCTGTATTAAAACACAAACCCCCCAAAAACTGCACCCACATTCTTCCTGAATCATATTGCAAATTAAACACTACTCTCAGTTCTCACTGTTTATTCACAGTAGTTATGGTAAGAGCATTTGTGTGTGTGAATCACCTGGTCACCCTGCCAAACTCATTGCTTCAACAGGATGTGTGTAGACACTCTCATTCTCCAGCCCTGTTACGAGCTGATCGTTGTTCCTGTGCGTTCTCAGGTTCGAGGTGCTGTGTTTCCTCATGCTGTGCTACAACTCAGCCGTGGTGTACATGCCCTCCTCGTCGTACCAGGCCGTGTGCCGCATGAGCTCGCGGTAAGAAGTGCCATCATCACACGCCGCATTCACGGAGAGCGATACACCAAGTTTAATAAACATCTGCGATGTTGACCACGCACACATACAGTAGATGTCCACATCTGGGCTACAATAATGTTCAGCAGTTGTGCACTATCTAGCTTGGGCAAGTGGTTTTTAAAAAATGTGTGTACCATAATACATGGCCTATTCTGTCTTGATACTTTCGGCCACAACCGTACATGCAGTAATGTTTATATAACACGAGTTACGATGTCACATTACCATTAAGTCCATCACTTTATGGAGATTTGATGACAGCCATTATTCACAAATAACTTTTCTTTGCTTTTAAGTAACCGCGCATTACGACAACTCCGAAGCGATTCAACTGTGAAATGTCTCCTGAAAGCCCTACAGTGCTCTCACACACATACACACATACAGAGACAGCTGGAAACTTTGTGACAGCTGTGACGGAGTGCCTCATTAGCCCTCAGCAGGGTGTTGGAGTCTGAAGATGTTTTCTGTGTCAGCTTCTCACTTCCTGCGCTTGACCCGACAGCACATTCTATTGCTCATGTGCATGTTAAGCAGTCCTGTCCGACACACTGGCCCCCACACAGGACATTATTAAACAGTGACAGGCCATATTTGCAAATACGAGACCTACGTACCATTCTTGGGGGGGGGAAGCAATGTATTTTCCTCTCCTATGACAGTTCCTGAACCTCAACTACTGTACATCAGTCCAGGCCATAATTGGTCTCTGAGAGACATACGCAGAACTGTTTTTAGTTTTATTTCTGCTTGCAAATTTATTCATTTATTTATTTCATTATTATTATGATTTTTACATTTGGTTCTATTTTTCCCAAGTTGTAATACAATGGGAGACAAATTCAAAGCATCATGACCTTCATCAGCCAGTTGCCATGGCTACTGTAAATGCATCACGCAGTTTTTTTTTTGCCCTGTGTCTGACAGGATCCCGATCCCAATGAATCCCTTACAGTACGTCTCGATAAGACGACTTGTGAACATTTCTGACCAACTTTTAAAACAATAAACAAATTGTCCTTCTTGCATGAATCTACGGTGGTACCTCGGCATACGAATTTAACCCATTCCATAGGCGAGTTCTTAAGGCGGAATTGTGTATTCCGAAATGCATTTTTTTATGGGAATTAATGTAAATACAGATAATCCATTCCAGCCACCCGGAAATCATCATCATCATCATCATCATCATCATCATCATCTACAGTATACCGCTTATCCTGAATACAGGGTTGCAAGTGTCCTGGAGCCTATCCCGGAAGACTTGGGGCACGAGGCAGGGATACACCCTGGATGGTGTGCCAATCCAATGCAAGGCACACAAACTACGGGCAATTTGCGCCTAATCGGCATGTCTGTGGACTGTAGGAGGAAACCGAAGAACCTGGAGGAAACCCACCAAGAGCGGAGAGAACATGCGAACTTCATGCACACAGAATCAAATCCTCGGCCCTGGAAGTGCAATGTGACAGTGCTAACCACCAACCCTCCATGTCGCCCCACCCAAAAATATCACCAATATTACCAATTTCCAACACTATAATCATATTTTTACATATAGAAACTTCAGAAAGACATGTAAATAAAGTCAAATATGAAATAAAAAGACAATAAACCTCACTTAATCTTAATTTTTGATTCCTCTTAGCACCGGCTGCTTTAAATCTAAACTGAAAGTGGCTCCGTTTTCTTCTTTCTACCATCCTTGCTAACATTTTTGGAACCCATGGTGCTACTGTATGTCTTCATTACATCTTGCACAGAATGCAAAAAAAAAAAAATAACACAACTCGCTTTGTTGCGATTTCCCATTGGCGCAAACAAGTTTCACATTTATACTAAAAATGCTTTGCATGCCAAGGCAAATGTCTCACCAAATTTCAGCTCTTAAGGCGGAACTTTGTGTGGTGGACCATTTTGTATGCCAGGTACCACTGTATGTGTATCCATTCATATAGATTGTGTCCTTGTCCCACGTGGGACTGTGTATTACATGTGTATTGCATGAGTGTGGCTTTTTTGTATGTGATTTTCAGAATGTGAGTCTGTGTGTAGTAATTGTGCTGTGTTTGTTTTAGGTTGTGTGTTTGTGGGTTTCCACGCCAGCAGCAGAAGACTTGGCGGGAACCCAGTAACCGTGTGGTGCTGGACCCTGAGTTCATGGTGCAGATGCTTACTGCCGTCTATCATGCCATGTAAGTGTCCTGCAACAATAGTTTGCATATTGAAGCCACGACTCTGCAAGGGGAGAAATACTTTTTTCTTAAAGTTAACTTAATTATAGAATTTTTTTTTTTCTTAAAATACAGTATGTATGTATCCATCTATCAATTCATTTATCGATGTGTGTCCAAACTTTTGACTGGTATTATAGATATCACTGCTATAAATTGCATGGTTATGGAGTGTCATGTGACCATACAGTATATCACTGTAAAATTATTGAGTTTTGAATTATTGGATGCAATGGGTTTCAAGTGCACATCACATGCTCTGAAATCGGATATTGAAGAAGTAAGAGGTATTTTTAGATATTAAACACAGATGACACACTGACTCTCGGTTTGATTAACATCAGGATATCATGTATGTCGCCACGGCAGTCCTGTTTTCAAGAGGCCTCGATTAGCATCGCTTTTATTCTATTAGCTAAGGGTGCAATCGATTTCATTTCATCTGCATGCGACCAATACTAAACAAGTTAGAGATGATAATAGAGTCCCTGCTCAGATTGCTATGCAGTGATGTAAGGAGGAAAGACCGAGACATGGAGGGAAGGAGAGCCTGAGATTTAACGAGCGAGCAGATGGATATACTCATTGGACAAGTGATTTCCGCGAACATGTTTTTTAGAATGATGCAATTATCTCATAGTCCTTGTTTCTAATTATGATTTCTCGTTAATGTGACAAGATGCAATATTTTCTGCTTACATATTAATAACTATGATATTCCATTGTTTAATTATTTAAATAATGACGGCAGTGGCATTAGTGGTTTAGGAGGAATACAACATGAGAGGGTGTGCTGCTATTGTGAATTGATCAGCTTTTGGAGTTGGTAATGTATTAGACCCGAATGCTGATTAGTTTTCTTTAAAAGCATGTTTTATTTCTTCCGTGGCACATTGTTTCTGACATGAACATAGGATACGACTATTACGTTGCTTCCAATCCAAGCAGCTGTTTAATAGAAAAAGAGCTGATAATTTTTTTCCGATTTGAAGACAAGAAAGTTCGAGACTTTTTTAGTCACCTCCTGTCTTTGGAAAAGCCACGGAACTTGGAAGTGACTAATCTTGCTTCCCTAAAAATTTCAAGTTGCTGACTTCAGCTGTTTTGGAGAAATTATTTTATATGTGCCCCAAAAATGGCCATTATTGCCTGTCTGTCTTTCTTCAAACAGTAATCATTTAAAATGCTAATTATTCATATGTCTTATAGTATTGATAATAAAATTGGTCTAAGCTTCTAAAAGCATATGACCTGTAAAAATTTTGCTACAATTTTTTTTTTTTTTTTTTTTTGGTAAAAGCTTAAAAAGTAAAAAGTCTGTAGTGTCTGTAACTATGACAAATTTATGTTTCAATATCTTAACAATTTTGCCTTTTAGAATGCCACACTTTTTCAGATTTATGTCTTCATGTGAAATCTATTGGCCAAGTTTCATCTGAATGACAGTTAGGATCATTAAAAGGTTTCAATTTTAAAAAGTTACTGTACGTACACTGCACTTGTATTTAGTAAATGTGTTTTGTTTTATCTGATAAAAATCTAAATGTGTCCGCATATTTACATAAAAAGAAGCATGGATGGAGAGATGAGAAACATTAAGTATTATAAAAAGTGGTGTTATGTGATCCTATCTGATAATTCACTTTTTCACCTACACTGTAGGTGAGACACTTTTTAGCACCAATTTGGCTTTTAGGTTTTCTGAAGAGACAAGAAGGTGGGTGGGGTAGATGAGAAAAACAGTATGGGTGTAAATATAGACATAGTTTAGATCAAGAATTTATTTAGTACTGCGCAGAAGGTAATAACAAAAAAGGTAAATTAATTACTAGCTTAGAGTGTAAACGGTTTAATAGTCTAATGGATTGGACACTGATTTGAGAGAAGATATTGTCACAGCACAAATCCTTATAGGTTTTGTACCGCCCAAGTCTGGAACAACATTCTTGTAGTTCTGAACCTCCAGTCTCACTTAAATTGCAAGTACAATCTACATTTATATCAAATTATGTGATGGTTTTAAAACCGATAAGTGATGAATTAAAGAAATATAGATGTTAAAAATAAAATGTTCATTTCAGTGCAAGTTAGTCAAGTAAACCTGAAAACCAGAGCAAGGGCTAGTGATCATTACTGCTCCAAATTCAGTGCAAAGTCATGCATAATGCTGAACAATTGAGACTGACTTGCATGTTTTGTCCCATGGCACTGCTGCAGAAAGCTTTGGCAAGAAAAGACCAAAGAGCAGCCAAACATACATCTACACTGTTAGCGTACAAGTGACCGAGCACTTTGTACTGTCCCACCTCTTGTGTACAAATGTACATTGACTCAGGAGAGAGATTTCAGCTCCACCAAGGTCCCCTCCTCTGTTTGCTCGGCTGGTTGGCCGTAGATGAAACATGCACAAGCTTCTCTGAGCTTCACTGAACAAACACATGTCTACCTGATTACAGAACCTGGCAAGATGCCCCGTTTCCTATTGTTCTTTTGTTCTTTATCAGGAACCTAAACAGAAAGGAGACATTTTGAGTTCATGCTGCTATTACAGAACTTCATATATTAAGTACAGTTATACAGTTACAGACATACTGTATACTGCAAAAAAGTTGCACTTTCAGAAGGGCCAAATACTTGGCCTATATCAAGCAAATAAGACAGTTTCACTGTTCGAAATCACAGCATATTGTTCAATAGGAAAAGTAATAACATGTCCACGCTCACAATATGATGAGACCTCACAGGATTGGGAATAAACGGTCGCATGGCCACAAGAAAACCACTTGTTAATGAAGTTTCAGTTTGCTAGTGAGCATGAAGATTTTGGAGCAATGGAAAAAAAAAAGGTTGGTCAGGTCTAGGCTCGCAGCGTTATGTGGCAATAAAACAAAGTCAGCTGTTGACCTGAATATATCCAGATATCCAGTTGTCACATGAGTGGAGTTTTTCTTCCCTGATGGCATGCACATATTCCAGGACTCAAACTGTAAAAGAGTGCTCCTTTGAGCATGTGGAGGATTTGACTCTCCCATCATATATTCCCATCAATATAGTCTCAATCAAAAACATCCCCACGCTGTGTGCTGTAATTAAACATCAAGTCTGTTGAACAAAATAGAGGGGTTTTTTTTTGTTGTTGTTTGCTACATCTAATATCCATACACCCCAAGCATCTTATTAACTGCCAAGTCAGTGTGTAGGTGCACAATTATTTCGCTTTCCTGTCTGTAGGCTCACACCTGTACCTCAATAGAAATGATCCACACTGATCATGTACAGATTGTCGAGACATTCTCAGCACAGCAGTGTCCCTGGCACATGCATCATTCTAGATGTTTAAACACAGAAAAATTAAAATATCCAACCAATAGTGGAGACAACTGACTCTGATCAGTTAGATCTGATTGGACAGAAGTGTTTCTTCTATTTTTTTGTGACATTATTATTTGCTACAATGTAAAACACAAAAAAAATCAGCATAACTATTACATGCCTATCATGACATATCTATGAATGTTTGTTTTTTTTTTGGATAGAGAGAGCTAAAAATAAACATGTTAGGGGGAACTATTGTTTATAGCTGATATAATTTTAGTGATTGTTTTGCAGCTGCATTAAACAGCATTAGACCAAACTCTAAACCAGAGCTGGAAAATATGATTGTGAATATTGTGAGATTTCTAAATGAAATGTTTCTTTTGATCATTACAGAACTCAAGTGTTTGTGTGTGATCTCTTGCAGTTATAATGGAGAGTGGGATCTGGGAAGAGAGGCTCTGGATGATGTCTTATACAGAGCCCAGCTAGAACTCTATTCTGAGCCTCTACTGGTGAGATCTCACAATACTACACACAATTCCTGATTTAAATTAAATAGAAAGTAGACCTGTCTGCTATACATTATAAGGCTGTAAATGCGTGTACACCTGGCCATTGAACACATGGGGGGTTTGTACTATTACTATTTATTGTGCACAGCTGATAATATTATTACCAGAGGTAAAAGTAAATAAATTAAATTCTTGCCATTACTCACTCACTCACTCACTCATCATTTATATAGCTTTATCCTGTATTCAGGGTCACTGGGGGCCTGAAGCCTATCCCAGGAGACTTAGGGCATAAGGCGGGGTATACCCTGGACAGTGTGCCAATCCATCGCTGGGCACACACACATATACTCACTCTCACACTCATTCACACACCATGGGCAATTTGGGAATGCCAATTAACCTAACCTACATATCTTTGGACTCTGGGAGGAAGTCCGGACTACCCGGAGGAAACCTACCAAGCATGGGGAGAACATGACAAAAAGTGAAGAAAATAATCCATGAAGGTGGTGAGCATCCCTAGTAAATCTTTTTTAGTTTCTCTTTACATCTCCATTTATCCTGATTTACAATTGAATGTAAATTCAAAATGAATTATACCTCATTTTAGCAAGATGATGAGGTGGCTTAGTGGTTAGCACTGTTATTACCTCTCACCACCAGGGTCTGGGTTCAGTTCCTGCACACAGGTGGGAATTGAACCCAGACCTCCCTGTTCTCCCTGTGCTTGGTGGGTTTCCTCCCACAGGCCAAAGACATGTAGATTAGTCTTATTGGTCTTCCCAAATTGCCCATAGTGTGTGTGTGTGTGTGTGCCCTTCGATGGATTGGCACCCTGCCCCCCC